>JAAAWM010011224.1:0-68496 GCA_036873465.1 Thinopyrum obtusiflorum
ATAGCCTGCTTTTTGTAACCTGCTTATTGATACCTACCTGCTTAACCTAAACTACTTAGTATAGGTTGGTTAGTGATCCATCAGTGACCCCCACTTTGTCCTTGTTGCCTCTGCTTCATCATCGATGACTCGATCAACGTGATCAACGACCAGAGACCGACACCTCACTTCACCCCCCTTTGTTGTACGACTCTGCATATTTACTATCGAGTGCCGAGGGTGATACCTCGTAACGCACTCCTGATGATAACCCTGCAGTGTAGCTGTTCGGTCGTGGTCACCGAGGGTGATTCCTCCTTAACCACTCCTGATACGACTCTGTCGTGCAACCCCTCAAGTGTGAACCACGAGGGTGATTCCTCCTACGTTCACCTTGATGATTTCTTCGAGAGGAATCCACCGAGGGTGATTCCTCGGGGTTTTCCCCTTGATGTTATGACCACACAGTTACTTTGACCTTTGTCGCAAGCGGGTCGACCCTGAGGGGTACCCGCGGGGAAATTATGCAGTCGGGCTTGCCAGGAGGGCACCCGAGAGAGATATTGTGGCGGAGCGTCAGAAACTCTGATCGTCTCCACGAATTATTAAATACGCCTAACGGATTTGGGTATTTGATCTGAGTGGATCGTCGTGCCCTATATGTGATGCCCCGGCTTAATCGTGCACTAACCATACACGCAAATGCACACGATCAAGCCTAAGGACTCACTTGAAGATATCACAGCACAACTCTAAAACATAAATAAAGTCATACAAGCTTTATATTACAAGCCAGGGGGGGGGGGGGGGGGGGGGGGGGGGGGGGGGGGGGGGGGGGGGGGGGGGGGGGGGGGGGGGGGGGGGGGGGGGGGGGGGGGGGGGGGGGGGGGGGGGGGGGGGGGGGGGGGGGGGGGGGGGGGGGGGGGGGGGGGGGGGGGGGGGGGGGGGGGGGGGGGGGGGGGGGGGGGGGGGGGGGGGGGGGGGGGGGGGGGGGGGGGGGGGGGGGGGGGGGGGGGGGGGGGGGGGGGGGGGGGGGGGGGGGGGGGGGGGGGGGGGGGGGGGGGGGGGGGGGGGGGGGGGGGGGGGGGGGGGGGGGGGGGGGGGGGGGGGGGGGGGGGGGGGGGGGGGGGGGGGGGGGGGGGGGGGGGGGGGGGGGGGGGGGGGGGGGGGGGGGGGGGGGGGGGGGGGGGGGGGGGGGGGGGGGGGGGGGGGGGGGGGGGGGGGGGGGGGGGGGGGGGGGGGGGGGGGGGGGGGGGGGGGGGGGGGGGGGGGGGGGGGGGGGGGGGGGGGGGGGGGGGGGGGGGGGGGGGGGGGGGGGGGGGGGGGGGGGGGGGGGGGGGGGGGGGGGGGGGGGGGGGGGGGGGGGGGGGGGGGGGGGGGGGGGGGGGGGGGGGGGGGGGGGGGGGGGGGGGGGGGGGGGGGGGGGGGGGGGGGGGGGGGGGGGGGGGGGGGGGGGGGGGGGGGGGGGGGGGGGGGGGGGGGGGGGGGGGGGGGGGGGGGGGGGGGGGGGGGGGGGGGGGGGGGGGGGGGGGGGGGGGGGGGGGGGGGGGGGGGGGGGGGGGGGGGGGGGGGGGGGGGGGGGGGGGGGGGGGGGGGGGGGGGGGGGGGGGGGGGGGGGGGGGGGGGGGGGGGGGGGGGGGGGGGGGGGGGGGGGGGGGGGGGGGGGGGGGGGGGGGGGGGGGGGGGGGGGGGGGGGGGGGGGGGGGGGGGGGGGGGGGGGGGGGGGGGGGGGGGGGGGGGGGGGGGGGGGGGGGGGGGGGGGGGGGGGGGGGGGGGGGGGGGGGGGGGGGGGGGGGGGGGGGGGGGGGGGGGGGGGGGGGGGGGGGGGGGGGGGGGGGGGGGGGGGGGGGGGGGGGGGGGGGGGGGGGGGGGGGGGGGGGGGGGGGGGGGGGGGGGGGGGGGGGGGGGGGGGGGGGGGGGGGGGGGGGGGGGGGGGGGGGGGGGGGGGGGGGGGGGGGGGGGGGGGGGGGGGGGGGGGGGGGGGGGGGGGGGGGGGGGGGGGGGGGGGGGGGGGGGGGGGGGGGGGGGGGGGGGGGGGGGGGGGGGGGGGGGGGGGGGGGGGGGGGGGGGGGGGGGGGGCACAACAAGACTCTACGACTCAGAGTATTTATTCATTAGGCTCCGAGGAGCCATTATTACAAACATGGGTCTCATGACCCAACATACAGAGCATACAAGTCAAACACATGCGGAAGCTTAACATGTCTGAGTACAGACATCTACAAATGGAAAAGGTTGAGAAGCCTGACTATCTACCAGATCCTGCCGAGGGCACAAGATCGTAGCTGAGGTAACAAGCTAAATGTCGAAGTCCACGCGGTACTACTAGCGAGACTGAAGTCTCTCTGCAAAAACACAAAATAGGCAAACGTGAGTACAAATGTACCCAGCAAGACTTACATCAGAACTAGCTACATATGCATCAGTGTCAACAAAGGGGTGGTGGAGTTTGACTGCAGCAAGCCAGCTTTGACTCAGTGGCTATCCTAAACTATGACTGCAAGTAACTCTTTTGAGGTGGCACACACAAGTCCACATATTCACCATATCAATACACCACCATGGATCCGCTCCCATCTCCCTACGAGAACGCCATCCATAGCACTCACGCTTATCTTGCGCATTTTAGGGTATCCACTTTCAAGTTATCTATGAACTGCATAGGCGACCAAGTAGTCCTTTACCGCGGACGCGGCTATTCGAATAGTTTTATACCCTGTAGGGGTGTACTTCTTCACACACGCTCCCACCACTTATCGCCGCTACACGACGTGTACCCGGCAACCTTCAAGCGGAAGCCCAGCGAGGGTGTCGGCCACGACCTGACTAAACACACGAGTCCCTAATCTAGGTTTATCGCCTATTCGGGTTCCATCCGTGAGGAGATCCGGCCGGGGTGTCCTCAACGGCCCCAAACGATGTGTGCAGGGTTCCCGAGGGGGGGGGGGGGGGGGGGGGGGGGGGGGGGGGGGGGGGGGGGGGGGGGGGGGGGGGGGGGGGGGGGGGGGGGGGGGGGGGGGGGGGGGGGGGGGGGGGGGGGGGGGGGGGGGGGGGGGGGGGGGGGGGGGGGGGGGGGGGGGGGGGGGGGGGGGGGGGGGGGGGGGGGGGGGGGGGGGGGGGGGGGGGGGGGGGGGGGGGGGGGGGGGGGGGGGGGGGGGGGGGGGGGGGGGGGGGGGGGGGGGGGGGGGGGGGGGGGGGGGGGGGGGGGGGGGGGGGGGGGGGGGGGGGGGGGGGGGGGGGGGGGGGGGGGGGGGGGGGGGGGGGGGGGGGGGGGGGGGGGGGGGGGGGGGGGGGGGGGGGGGGGGGGGGGGGGGGGGGGGGGGGGGGGGGGGGGGGGGGGGGGGGGGGGGGGGGGGGGGGGGGGGGGCATGAATGAGTAGGCACATCAGGGCTCAAACAACTCCTACTCATGCTAGTGAGTTTCATCTATTTACTGTGGCAGTGACAGGTCATGCAGAGGAAAAGGGGTTCAACTACCGCAGCATGTAACAGTTGAATCGTTGTTGTCCTAATGCAGTAAAAGAGAGCAGGAGCGAGAGAGTGGGATTGTATCGGAATGAACAAGGGGGTTTTGCTTGCCTGATGGAGTGGTAGTAGGATACTGCCCTTCAGTCGGATAATCGAGGGTATCCTCGGAGGCAGAACCTACCACGAAAGACACATCGAACACAATCAACACATGATGATATGCAACAACATGATGCATGCTATGACATGGTAATATGAATGTGTTTTGGGCTAATGCAAGCTAGAACAGATTGAAATGAGTCCATTTGAACCAAAGATTCAAATGCAAACCCATTTTATGAAGTCATAAAGGTGCATTAACTTGTTTCACTTAAACATCAAGGTTAAAGTGTTCTAATATGCATGAAACCAATACAGATGGAAAGATTGGATTTTTCTGATCATTTTTCATATATAAATCTTTTCATTCTGAGCTATAGATTAATTTCTATGAATTTTTGAAGTTTGTAGTATTTTCTGGAATTCCTGTATAAAAATAAATCCAGAAAATACTTATTGCGTCAGCATAGCGTCACTGTGACGTCACAAGGTCAATGGGGCCGGTCCAAGTCAAACCTGACCAGTGGGGCCCACTGGTCAGTGACTCAGGGCTAGTTAGTGTCGCTGACAGGTGACCCTGGTCAACTGCCACGTCAGCCAGTCAACCCTGACGCGTGGGTCCGCTGGTTTTGTTAATTAATCTAACTTAAAACTAAACAACAGCTTAATTGGGCAGCAGGGCCCACTGTCAGTGTCTAGAGAGTGGGGTTAATTAGTGGGGTTAGCTGCTAATGATGTGCCACGTCGGCAGTCGCCGGAGCCTGGCCGGCGGCGACCAAAACGATGGCGGCGCGGCTCGGATTTGAGCTATGGGCGGCCAAACAATGCGCAGAAGGGCTCTACGCGTAGCTGGGAGCGAGCCGCGGCGGGTGGTGCTAGTGGTTCGGCTCGGGGTCGCCGGAAACGACGCTGGCGGTGAGTTTGGCGGCGGCCGGAGCTCGGACGAGCTCGGACTCGTCGCTAGGAGGCACGGCGAGGTGCATGGAGCAGTGCTACGGGCTGCTTGGGCTGCGGCGAACGCGATGGCGTGCTCGGAATCGAGCCAGCATGGCTGTGGCCACGACGGCGACATGCAGAGGCGGCGACGCATGCGGGCGAGCTCGGTGTGGTCGCTGTGGAGCACGAGAAGGCAAACGGAGAGGAGGAGGAGGTACCAGGGCTCACGGCGCGTCGGACGAGCGGGTCAGAGGAGTCGGGGATGAGCCGGAGCAAGCGGGGCGGCGAAGTGGATCTCCGGTGACAGGCGGTGAAGATGAGGTCGGTGCGGTGGCTTCAGGGCGAACGAGCGCTCGGGGCTCGGTCTGCTCGACGGAGAGGACGGTGGCGGAGCTCGTGGACATGGCGGGGCGGCGCGAGGACGACGGTGGATGTGAGAACTACGGTGGCGTGGCTGCGGCAGCGTCGGCCATGGTGGGAGAGAGCGGGGGAGAGAGACAGAGGAGTGAGCGAGGTGTCCACGGGGTCGGGGCGGCGACGTGGAGCTCGCCCAGGTGTCCAGGGGCACGGGCGGCAAGCAGCTGGCGCGGTGGCGAGCTGTGCACACCGGCTTCACCTCCCTGCCTGCCTGGCGGGGACGAAGCAGCTGGATGGCGCGGGCCAGCACAGTGCTGGGCCGCCAGGTGGGCCGGCTGGTGGGTTTCCAGGTGAGTTTCCCTCTCTCTCAGTTTTCTGTTTTTGTTTTTCTATTTTTCTGCAACTTCTGAGCTTTATTAAAAATACCAAAACATTTTCAAAAATCCTGAAGATAATTGGGGGCTCTGTTTGGATTATTCCTAACAGCCCTCACTTAAGTTCAGAATTAATTGAGCACTTAAAATAATATATAGCATTTAAATGCCCAATTGCAAATAGCATATGATTTAATTCAGTGACCTTATGTGTCCTAGAAAATTGTGCACCATTTTTGTCAGAGGTTCTGGACCAAGGCAAAGATGATGAACATTTTAGAAGGGCATTTCAGGTTCATTGAGAAAATTATTTAGTAACCCTAGTTGGTTTAGTTGGTGCTGGGGGTTTTGAATCATCCCCATTTCAAGTTTCTGGAAAATTTAAACATGATGCAACCCCAGATGCTAGCACTAGGCATTACTAGAACTAGGGATGTGACATCGGGATACAACTCCGAGTGTCCGTTACCGTAGGATAGGCTATCGATAGATGTTTTCTTCCCTGCAGGGGTGCACCAACTTACCCACCACGCTCGATTAACTCCAGGGGGAGTGAACGAGGGCTTCGGCCTTATCCCCTCAGCAGTGGGGCATCGGTGGCCGTCGCGCTATCGACGCCTCGCCAGCGCGGCGCGCGGCGACCAGGGGCGAGGTGACACGCAGGAGAGAGAGAAGGAGATGGGCCTAGTGGGCTGGGGTTCGGGGCACTGTGCACTTAGGCCTAGTGCACAGTGCCTCTTTCTATTTTCTGCTTTTGCTTTTTCTTTTTACAGCAGGGTTTTTGCAATATTTTGAGCTATTAATTGATGTTGCAAAAATGTGAAACTTGCTCACATAAATGCTTTGCAATATCCAGCATTGCCACAAAAGTTTTGGGCATTTTTGGAACCCATTTGAATTTTATGCAAAAATGAATAGGGCATTTTAGGTGCTGTTTTGGCTCTGTTAAAATGCATAGACCCATTTAGAGTTGATGATGTTGTGTTCCTTAACAGCAAATGGTTTTGGAATATTTGCTATAAAGTGAACATTTTTCCAACAGGTTTTGAGCAACTTCATTTTGCACGTTTGAATTTGAGTTGATTTTCAGAGAAGTATTTGAATTGATTTGAATAACCACTATGATCTAGCTTTGCAAATGAGGATGACTTGGCTTTATTAGCAGATGATCACAGTGCTTATTACATAGGGTGTTACAAATTCTCCTCCTCTAAAAGAAATTCTCGTCCCGAGAATTTAGGAGGTAGAAGGAAAGAGGTCGGGATATTCTTCTCGAAGATGATCCTCGCGTTCCCAGGTGGCTTCATCTTCAGTATGATTCGACCACTGCACTTTCAGGAACTTGGTCGTCTTCTGACGAGTTCAACGTTCAGCTTCATCAAGGATGCGGATCGGATGCTCCTTATAAGAAAGATCATCTTGCAATTCGAGCATCTCGTGATCTACTGCGCGGTGTGGAGATTCCTTGAAGCAACGGTGAAGTTGTGACACATGGAAGACATTGTGGATATGAGAGAATTGCGGCGGCAACTCCAATTTATATGCCACCTGTCCACGTCTGGCAACAATGCGAAAGGGGCCGATGTAGCGTGGAGCTAACTTGCCCTTGATTCCGAAACGACGAGTGCCCTTCATAGGAGTGGCACGCAGATAAGCTTGATCACCAGGCTGATAGGTCAAACCCCATCGTTTGCGATCGTAGTTGCTCTTCTGGCGATCCTGAGCCGCCTTGAGATTTTCTCGAATAATACGGACTTGCTCTTCGGCGTGTTGGATAATATCCGGACCCACGAGCGGTCGTTCCCCAGTTTCTGACCAATTCAGAGGGGTTTGACACTTACGTCCATAAAGTACTTCGAAGGGGGCCATTTTCAAGCTGGCTTGATAGATGTTGTTATATGAGAATTCCGCATAAGAAAGAGATTCTTCCCACTTCTTGCCGAAAGATATAACACAAGCTCGAAGCATGTCTTCAAGCACTTGATTTACTCGCTCGACTTGGCCTTGCAATTGGGGGTGATAAGCTGAACTCCAGGTAATATGAGTTCCCATAGCTTGTTGGAAACTTTCCCAGAACTTTGAGGTGAAAAGTCCGCCACGGTCGGAACTGATCTCCTTTGGAATACAGTGGAGTGAAACAATTCTGGAGATATACAACTCTGCTAACTGACTAGCAGTGATCGTCTCTTTGACAGGCAGAAAGTGTGCAACCTTAGAGAGTTGGTCGACGATGACAAGAATAGCATCGTGACCCTTCTGTGACTTGGGAAGGCCAGTAATGAAATCCATTTGAACTTTATCCCATTTCCATAGAGGAATAGGAAGTGGTTGTAGAATTGATCATCTCTGGGAGGGTGGCTCGTGATAAAACACAAAGTCAATTGCAAAGAATATTTCGGAATCAGGGATATTCAGGAGAGTCAGGTTTCGATCCTGTGGGACTGTGGGGGGTGTCGATCGAGAGTAGGGAAAGCGTGTCATCTTACTGGTCACGACAACAATCAAGCAGTGTAATAGATACTTAACAGTAGCCAATTAAGACATACAGATCCATACATAAGTTCGGTTACAGACTAGCGTTATAACAACATGAAGGTAAGCTAATTAACTTAGGCGGCACACAGGCACGCGGTAAGGAAGTACACCACGTGACATAGCAAAGGCTACATCAACGTCGGGAAGAACCACCGAAACGGGGTAACTGCAAGTGCAGACGATGAATGTTCGTCGCGGAAGGATCCTACGCTCCATGTGCACTCTGATGCAGAATCTGGTCTCGAGCTGAAAGAAGAGGTCCACGTGCAGGTGTGTGACCTCCAACAGTAGGCCAATCAATACCAGTATACATCTGAGTCCTGCGCGGGTAAAGGATGTGCTCCGGATGTATCCCTGCATGAACAGCTTGTAGCAACTACGTCATAGCATCGTAGAGGTGTGCTCGAGTGGCAAACAACTCGACGGCAAGAGCCCGAACAGTGCGATCCAGAGCCTGAGTGCACTGAATCAGAACCTGCGGGTCGTAAGAACGAGGCTCGTACGGGGCACATATAGCTGTGTAGTAACCAGTAGCATCTCCAGCAGGGGCATACGGAATGTATCGGAACTCAGAGGCATACAAGCTAATGTTGTGCTCTCCTCGGAGATGTGCGACATCAGAGTAGGCGACATCATGGACTGCCATCTCAATCGTCACGCCGATACCGTGGAAAAGGTGCAGCTCAGTGTCTGAGTCATCGTGCTGATCATAGATATGAACATCAGCATGGTACTGCTCCTGGTTGAACTCGCGGTAATCCTCGTAGACCATGTACTCGGGGTACCAGCGGTAGCCCAGTCTGGTCAGGAGGGCGATCAGGACAGCTGGAAAACCAGGGGCATCACGAGCCCAAGTGCGAAGCACAAGCTGCGTCGTAGGGCGTGGCGAAAACAAACGATCCATCTGAAACAGAGGAAATTCAGGATTGTCATATGACAGTGAGAAGTATAATACAACTCGCAGAGAAAGGTCAAACAAAACAATGGAAAGGAAAATGATTATCAGACTAATCAGATCAATGATAAGGAATTAAGCACAGATATCCAGCTCTCCGGGTAGACAAGATTTACAAGATCCTAAGTGTCGGCGTTAGTAAAATTCATTTATCCCAAAAGAAGAGAGATCAGAGTCCTAGATTATGGACGAGAAATAAAAGATCCTAATACCACCCAATTGGCGACGTGGGCCCATAAGCCACACAGCCAAGTTAGTAAAACAGTTTTGACGACTAGACTCAACTTCGGCCAAGTAGTTGGAAAGGGGGATTCCTACAGGCAGTC
The DNA here is from genome assembly GCA_036873465.1 of Thinopyrum obtusiflorum. Taxonomy (NCBI): domain Eukaryota; kingdom Viridiplantae; phylum Streptophyta; class Magnoliopsida; order Poales; family Poaceae; genus Thinopyrum; species Thinopyrum obtusiflorum. The sequence goes on from JAAAWM010011224.1 coordinate 9,030, forward strand.
GGCTCTGATACCAACCTGTGACGCCCCGGCTTAATCATGCACTAACCATACACGCAAATGCACATGATCAAGCCTAAGGACTCACTTGAAGATATCACAACACAACTCTAAAACATAAATAAAGTCATACAAGCTTTATATTACAAGCCAGGGCCTCGAAGGCTCGAATACATAGCTCGATGGCATACAAGCGTCAGCGGAAGCATCAGATATTTGAGTATAGATATGAAAGATAAAACAGATATGCCTTTAGAAAGGCGGGGCAAAATAAAACACTACGATCGAAAGGCGCATGCCTCCTGCCTGGGACCCTCCGAACCTACTCCTGGTCGTCGGATGGCTCCTCATAGTAGTACTCGCCAGGACGGTAGTAGTAGTAGCTGTCGGCGGGGGCAGCTGTCTCAGGGACTCCGTCATCTGGTTGCATTAAACGGATATGGGAAGAAAAAGAAAGCAAAGCAACCGTGAGTACTCATCCGAAGTACTCAGCAAGCAAGGATCTACACTACATATGCAACATTTTCAAAGGAAGGCTGTATATGTGGACTGGGCTACAGAAATGCCAGAATAGAGAGAGAAAGCCTAGTCCTATCGAAGACTAACATCTTCAGCATCTTCAGCGGTCTTGCAACATTAGAAGAGTGCATATTAGCATAATGTAAAGTAGTAGTAGTGTCATCAACCTCGCCCAGAGATCCTTCCTCAACTCCCTGCGAGAAAGCAATCCCAGAGCCATACTATCCAGTTATCATCTCAAGTGTCAGGTTCTAGTTGTACCGATCGGGATACAACTCCGAGTGTCCATTACCGTAGGACAGGCTATCGATAGATGTTTTCTTCCCTGCAGGGGTGCACCAACTTACCCACCACGCTCGATTAACTCCGGCCGGACACACTTTACTGGGTCATGCCCGGCCTCGGCCAAACGATACGCCGCAACCAGACCTAGGCTTAATAGAGAGGTCAGCACACCGGACTAACCTATGCCCCCAGGGGTCTTGGGCCATCACCCCGGGCGCTCCTGTGTGTTGCGAGGGCGGCCGGAAGCAGACCTAGCCCCCTTAATACAAGCGCGGGCTTAACCAGTCCAATCCAGCGTGCGCCGCTCCTCGCTGACGCCAATTAAGCTTCGGCTGATGCATACGACGCATAACACCCATACTATGATCACGTGATGGTTAGTGCTATCAGGCCAGAGGCCCCTCGGATCAAATATCCAAACCGTTAGTGTATTGGTAGTGCGGTAACGAGCAGAGACTCACGAAAGATGTGACCCCGTCGCCCCGTCTCGAGGACTTGCGGCAAGGGCTAAGAATGCCCGGCCACGCCTCGTATTTATCTCTCGGGCACCCTCCAGGTCAACCCGACTCCACATCTCAAGCAATTAAGCTCGCGCGGGTACCCCTCAGGGCCGACCCATCTTTAGTAACATGGTTCAGTGTAAAGTCATAGTAACCATAATATCCGTGTGTCTAACACCAAGGGGAACCCTGAGGAATCACCCTCGATGGAATTCCACCTGATGTTATCGTCAAGGTGAACGAAGGAGGAATCACCCTCGAGGTCCACTCTTGAGGAGTTGCACGACAGTGTCGTTACCGGGAATGGAGAAGGAGGAATCACCCTCGATGACCATAACCGATGAACTAACCTACAAGGTTAACATCAGAAGTGCTGATGAGGTATCACCCTCGGCACTCGATAGTAACCCAGTAGTATCGAGCAACTAAGGGGGAAGTGATGTGCGGTGCCCGGGCCTGGTCGTCGATCCCGTTGATCGGGTCTTCCGATAATCCAACGGGGCAGTCGGGACAAAGTGGGGGTCTCTGATGGGTCTCTACCCAGCCTATACTAAACAGTTTAGGATAAGCAGGTAGGTAACCACAGCAGGTTACAATAAACAGGCTATGCAGTAGAAATAGGATAACGGTAACAGCAGCAACTTCTAATGCAAGCATAAGAGAGAGAAGAATAGGCGATATCAGAATGTTCAAAGGGGGGTGCTTGCCTGGAAGCTTTGCGGCAAGGATCTGGTCATCAGGGACGTAGTCGACCTCCGGAGCTGCGTCGGCCTCGGGGACTACGTCGGTGTCGGGGTCTATCGAGAGAGGAGAGGGGGAGGAAACAAATAAATACACAGCAAACATATGCAACACAGAGAATGCCATGCCTACGGTGTAGTGCAGGGTTGCCTAAAGATTTGTCTAAGTCAATTTAGTTATTTTAGGATTAAAGTGGGATTTATTAACCGATGTATATGCACTATTCATCTACCGGAAACGGAAGGAAAGTTGCGGGTTCACCTACGTAGAGGGTTTCGACATGGAAACAGACGACACGATCAGATTCATCTCGTCATTCTGAGCATCTTTCATGTATAAAGTTTTTCGATCCGAGCTACGGTTTATTTTCTGTGATTTATCAAAGTTTTAAAGAATTTCTGGAATATTTAAAATATCAAAAATGGAATTATGATGTCAGCAGAGTGTCAGCATGACATCAGCAGGTCAACAGACCCGCTGACTAGTCCAACCTGACCAGTGGGTCCCACTGGTCAGTGACTGGACTAATTAATAGTGGTTAATTTAACTAAACTAACCTAGTTAACTAGCAGGACCCACCTGTCAGTGTCTAACTTAATTAACAGATTAGTTTAAAAACTTAATTAGTCTAATTAATCATATCGGGCCCACTGGTCATAGACTGAGGTGAACAGTGACCCGCGTTGACCGTGGTCAACGCGGTCAACTAGGGCGCTGGGGCCCTCTGGCAGTGTCTCTAAGTGGGCCCCATGCCCTTGCCAGGTCAGCGCGGCCGGCGGCACGTCGCCGGTGACGCAAAATGCGGCGGCGCGGCTCGGCCTTCGCCGGAAATCGGCCACAGGACACCATTTGCAGCGCGGTTGGGTTCTTTCGATTGGGTATTTCAACGCGCATTGACCTATGGCGTCGGAACGGGCGGGGGTGGACGGCGAGGCCGCCGGCGACGAGCCGTGGCGGCGGTCGCATCCGGTCCAGAGCGGGGACGCGGCTACGGGGCGTTTTCAATTGCGCGAACTAGCTGGGCCGAAGCAGCAGCTCACCAGTAGCGTGCTGGCACTACTGGCTCGAGCCATGGGGCTCGGGAGCGTGGCGACGTAGCAATGGCGGCGGGCAAAGCACGGCCGCGGCGGCAACGACGCGGGGAACTAGCTACGGCACGGCAGCGAGCAGCTAGGCAATAGGGAGAGGTGCGAGGCTTACGGAGCGACGCACGGTGGCCCTTGACTGCTTAGAAGTGCAGAGGCAGACCGGATCAAGGCGGCGGAGCGACGGGGATCTGAGGAAGAAGAAGAGGTCGGGGCAGCTCCTAGAGGCGTCCGGCGTCACGTGGCTCGGCGGGGAGACGTGGTCGACGGAGACGGCGCGCATGGATAGCTTGGCATGGCTGGAGGGACTCGGTGGCCGCGAGGATGGGCGAGGCACGGCGGCGACCGCGTCGGTCTCGTTCGGTGGGAAGGGAGAGAGCTTGAGGGAGAGACGAGAGAGATGAGGGGAGAGTGGCGAGGGAGGACCAGGGGGAGTGAACGAGGGCTTCGGCCTTATCCCCTCATCGGTGGGGCGTCGATGGCCGTCGCGCTGTCGACGCCTCGCCAGCGCGGCGCACGGCGACCAGGGCGAGGTGACACGCAGGAGAGAGAGAAGGAGATGGGCCTGGTGGGCTGGGGTTTGGGGCACTGTGCACTTAGGCCCAGTGCACAGTGCCTCTTTCTATTTTCTGCTTTTGCCTTTTCTTTTTACAGCAGGGTTTTTGCAATATTTTGAGCTATCAATTGATGTTGCAAAAATGTGAAACTTGCTCACATAAATGCTTTGCAATATCCAGCATTGACACAAAAGTTTTGGGCATTTTTGGAACCCATTTGAATTTTATGCAAAAAAGAATAGGGCATTTTAGGTGCTATTTTGGCTTTGTTAAAATGCATAGACCCATTTAGTGTTGATGATGATGTTCTGTTCCTTAACATCAAATGGTTTTGGAATATTTGCTATAAAGTGAACATTTTTTCAATAGGTTTTGAGCAACTTCATTTTGCACTTTTGAATTTGAGTTGATTTTCAGAGAAGTATTTGAATTGATTTGAATAACCACTATGATCTAGCTTTGCAAATGAGGATGACTTGGCTTTATTAGCAGATGATCACAGTGCTTGTTACATAGGGTGTTACACTATATGCACTACCACCATGCGGGATAATGGTTATGGGGCCCTCTACGTCGTACGTTTCTCCCAAAGGCTCATCAGACGTCACAGTTCACCGTGCGGGCTGATTGTTGGGGTTGGGCTGGATACTTCACTGACGAGTTCAGTGTCGCGCCTGCTCCCCGGCCAGTCTTGCAACGCGCAGGAGCGCCCGGGGCGATGGCCCAAGACCCCTGGGTGCATAGGTTAGTCCGGCGTGTTGACCTCTCTGTTGAGCCTAGGTAGGGCGATGCTTCGTGTCGATCTCCCGAGGCCGGGCATTACCTAGCAAGTGTGTACGGCCAGAGGTGATCGAGCGTGTTGGGTAACAGTAGTGCACCTGCACAGGGAAGTGATCTATTCGAATAGCCGTGTCCACGGTAACAGGATGCTTAGTTTGGTATCCCGATCTATTACTTGAACTGGATACTTGTTTAATTAATTGAAGCTCCGGGATCACTTTCTCGCAGGGAGTCGAGGAAGGATCTCTAAGCTTTGCCTCAACATGCTTGCTTAATAAAATGCTTTTCTGTACTCTTCTAATTGCTGCAAGATGGTGGCTTCGTGAAGATGCTAGTCTTCGATAGGACTAGGCCTTCTCTCTATTCTGGCACTTCTGCAGCCTAGACCACATATACAGCCTTTCTTTGATAATGTTGCATATGTAGTGTAGATCCTTGCTTGCTGAGTACTTTGGATGAGTACTCACGGTTGCTTTGCTACCTCTTTTCCCCCATACCCCTTTTGATGTTACCTTAGACGATGGAGCCCAGGAGCCAGATGGCACCGCAGGAGCTTACTACCAGGAGGGCCCAGACGGCACATACTACTGGATCGAGCCAGCCGACCAAGAGTAGGATCAGAGGCCCTAGGCAGGCGGCCTTCAGCTTTCGATCTAGAGTCGTTGTTTGTGCTAGCCTTCTTAAGGCAAACCTTGACTAACTATGTCTATACCCAGATATTATTTGTATGACTGACTTATGTATTCGGATCCTCGTGATCCCTGGTCTGTAATATTCGTGGATCTTCGTTTATTTGTGTTAGAGTTGTGTTGTGATATCTTCCCGTGAGTCCCTGTGCTTGATCGTGCGTGTTTGCATGTATGATTAGTGCACGATTGAGTCGGGGGCGTCACAAGTTGGTATGAAAGCCGACTGCCTATAGGAAGCCCCCTTCCAATTCCTTGGTCGAAGTTGTGTCTAGACATCGAAAAACTAATTTACTAACTTGGCTGTGTGGCTTACGGCCCACGTTGCCAACTGGGTGGTATTAGGATCTTTTATTCCTCGTCTTTGCTCTGGGACTCTGATCTCTCTTCCTTTCGTGTTAAAATGATTTTACTAACTCCAACATTAGGTTCTCGTGATCACATCCACCCGGAGTTCTGAAATTATCCCCCCCCCTTTTCTTCAAGATTGTGGGCCAGGTTCTGCTTGCAGGATCCTTTTATCGAGGGCACCCTGTGTTATCACTTGCAGATTCCTCGCTCCAGCAGTTTTCTCCGATGTAGATGTAGCCTTTGCTATGTCTCATTGTGTACTTTCTTACCGCGTGCCTGCGCACCGCCTAACATGTCTAGCTTTCAAATTTGCGCCGTTATGCTGTCCGCATGTACCCGACTCTGCGTATGGATCTGTATGTCTTAATTGACTACTGTTAAGTATCTATTACACTGCTTAATTGTTGTCGAGTTACATCATGCTTGTCGCTAAACACTCGCAATGGCTGTTACTAAACTACCCCTGTTGAAACTTAGCAGGATGGTTAGACCAGGTGGTCGTGGTCGTGCCCCTGAACACCCACCACCACCAGATTATATGGCAGCTATGATGCAACAATTCAAGCTCAACCGAAAGTTCAAAACTGGGATTATGGCTCAGTTCCCGCATCAGAACAACCACAACCAGAACCCTGCTTCAATAACTCTGTCGGAATTTGTGCGGCTTAACGCCACTCAGTTCCGCAATTCTGATAAGCCACTGGATGCTGATGAATGGATTCGCGACATCACTCACGAGATGGAGTCTGCAAATGTCTCCCCTGCCAACTTTGTCACCTTCGCGTCCTTTTTCTTAAAGGGTCCTGCTGCTCAATGGTGGGACACACACAAGCGTACACTGCCTGCTGGAATAGTCATCACTTGGCCTGATTTCCAAACTTTTTTTCGTGCCCGATATATTCCTCAGGGAATCATGGACCGGATGAAAACCCAGTTCTGCAACCTCACTCAGGGCAACAAGACTGTCGAAGCCTATCAGCGGGAATTCCTTGACCTGTCCCGCTATGCTGAAGAAGACATCGCCACGGATGCCCGTAGACAAGAGAAGTTTCGTAATGGACTCCACCCAGACATCGAGCTTGCACTTGCTGCTCAAGACTTCACCGACTTTGCTACTCTTGTGAACAAGGCTATTCTGGTTGAGACCGCTCAGATGAAGCATAAGGAGTCGCAGAAGCGCTATCGTGATGTTGGCTCATCTTCGGGCTCAGCACAGAAGCGTCGAGTCAAGATTCCCAACAACGTGTTCCGTCCAGCTGCTCCTGCGCCAAGGAACAACTATGCTACACCATGTCTGCCTCCTCCACCACCGAGGCAGCCAAGAGCTCAAGCTGTTCCACCCAATCCTCCTCTTCGTCCTGAAGATGGTATGTGCTTCAAGTGTCGCAAACCAGGTCACCTTGCTAAAGACTGCCGCCAGACTCAGAATCAGTTGGCTTTCCCTCGTACTGGCCGTGGCAACAATCAGGCCCACAACTATAATACTGGGTCTGCTGCTCATGGTCGTGGACACGCTTACAATATTGATATTGAAGAAGTCCAGGATCAGCCTGCTACCATGATGGGTACCCTTCTCGTTAACTCAGACCTGCTTCTGTTTTATTTGATTCAGGAGCATCACATTCATTCATCTCTGGAAAATTTGCATTCATGCATGGCATTCATTATGAGAAGATGCATACTCCATTAGTCGTTAAAACTCCCGGAGGTCATTGTCATGCTGACGTGATGGCACCTGACGTTACCGTCGAAATTAAAGGATTGGAATGCCTTGCCTCACCCATCGTCTTGAAATCTTCCACCATAGACCTCATCCTCGGAATGGATTGGTTGAAAGCTCACATTGCTTCGATCAATTGTGCCACAAAAGTTGTACAACTTCTTCACCCCTCCGATGAGATAGTGAACTACACCGCCCGAATTACTCGAAATGCTGAAGCTCAGATATATGCTCTGAATGCTTTGAACGCCTCACCTCTGGAGGGAATCGAGAACGTTCCTGTCGTTCGAGATTTTCCGAACGTCTTTTCAGAAGAACTTCCAGGAATACCCCCGGTTAGAGCTGTCGAGTTTGTCATTGACTTGAAGCCTGGCACTACCCCTATTGCGAAGCGTCCTTATAAGATGCCTCCGCACCACCTTCTCGAGCTTAAGGAAGAAATCGACAAGTCACTTAAGAAGGGTTTCATCCGCCCCAGTTCCTCTGCTTGGGGAGCACCTTCACTCTTCGTTAAGAAGAAGGATGGAACTAACCGATTGGTTCAGGATTACCGGCCCATTAACCAAGCCACAATCCAGAATAAATACCCACTGCCCCGGATCAATGATCTTTATGATCGGCTTGCTGGATCCTCTGTGTTCTCGAAACTCGACTTGAGGTTGGGTTATCATCAGATCCGAGTTCGTAAGGAGGATATTCCGAAGACCGCTTTCGTGACTCGCTATGGCTCATACGAGTACACCGTTATGTCTTTCGGATTAACCAATGCTCTAGCAACCTTCTCCCAGTTGATGAACTATATCTTCATGGATTACCTCGACAAATTCATCGTGGTTTATTTGGATGATATCCTTATATATTCCAAGAATGAAGAGGAACACGCTGAACATCTTCGGCTTGTATTGGAGAAGCTTCGAGAACACCAGCTTTACGCCAAGTACTCTAAGTGTGAATTCTGGTTATCTGAAGTGACCTACCTTGGTCATGTGATTTCTAAGGATGGCATTGCTGTTAACCCCGAGCGAGTACAGGCTATTCTTGACTGGACTCCCCCGAAGAATGTTAAGCAAGTCAGGAGTTTTCTCGGACTCGCTAGTTATTGCCGTCGATTCGTCGAGAACTTCTCAAAGATTGCAAAGCCATTGACGAATCTGCTCCACAAAGGTGTTAAATTTGAGTGGACAGAAAAATGTCAAGAAAGCTTTCAGACGCTAAAAGATAAGTTGACATCTGCCCCAGTGCTAGCACCCCCGGATACTCGCAAGGATTTTGTGATATACTGTGATGCATCTCGTCAAGGATTAGGCTGTGTCCTAATGCAAGAGCGCAAAGTGATTGCTTATGGCTCTCGACAATTGCGTCCTCACAAAGAAAATTATCCAGTGAATGATCTCGAACTTTCTGCAGTTATTTATGCTCTGAAGCTATGGCGACATTACCTTCTCGGTAACCGTTGCGAGATATACACGGATCATCAGAGTTTGAAGTATCGATATACTCAACCAGATCTGAACCTTCCCCAACAAAGATGGCTCGAGACAATTGCCGATTATGATATGAATATCTCATACACCCCTGGCAAGGCTAACATAATGGCCGATGCTTTGAGTCGCAAGGCTTATTGCAACAATCTTATGGTTTAGGAAGCACAACCTGTTCTTTATGAAGAGCTTCACAAATTGAACCTCCATATTATTTCACAGGGTTATCTCAATACCCTGGTTGTTGAACCAGATCTTGAGCACAACATTAAGATTATGCAAGGGTATGACTCTGAAGTAGAAAGGATTAAGCGATACCTCGAAAAAGGAAAGCCGTCGGAATTCCATCTTGATAATGATGGGGTCCTATTCTTCCAACGCCGTCTCTTCGTACCCAAATTCAAGGATGAGAGAGAGCACGTTATGAAAGAAGCTCACGACACTCCTCTGTCAATTCATCCTGGTAGCACAAAGATGTACCGTGACATTTGTCAGAGATACTGGTGGCCTAATATGAAGCAAGACATTGCTCATTATGTTTCTCTGTGTGACGTTTGCCGCCGCATTAAAGCAGAACATCAAAGACCTACTGGAACTCTGCAACCCCTTGATATTCCTGAATGGAAATGGGACAAGGTCCAAATGGATTTCATTACTGGTTTTCCTAGATCTCAGAAGGGTCATGATGCTATCTTTGTCATCATTGATCGATTCTCAAAGATTGCTCACTTTCTGCCAGTCAAGGAGACAATCACTGCTAGTCAGTTAGCAGACTTGTATGTTTCCCAAATTGTGTCACTCCACTGTGTTCCGTTGGAGATCAGTTTGGATCGTGGCAGCCTCTTTACCTCCAGATTCTGGGAAAGTTTCCAAGAAGCTATGGGAACTCATCTGTCCTTCAGCACCGCTTTTCACCCTCAGTCACAGGGTCAAGTCGAGCGAGTTAATCAAGTGCTCGAAGATATGCTTCGAGCTTGTGTCATCTCCTTCGGTAAGAAGTGGGAGGAATCTCTCCCGTATGCAGAATTCTCTTACAACAATAGCTATCAAGCTAGTCTGAAGATGGCACCGTTTGAAGTTCTTTACGGACGTAAGTGTCGAACCCCTCTGAATTGGTCAGAAACTGGGGAACGCTCACTCGTCGGACCAGACATTATCCAACAAGCTGAAGAAAAAGTCCGCATTGTCCGGGAACATCTGAAAACTGCTCAGTCTCGTCAGAAGAGCAACTATGACCGAAAGCACCAGGTAATGGTCTATCAGCCTGGCGAGCAAGCTTACCTTCGCGTCACTCCATTGAAAGGCACTCATCGGTTCGGAATCAAGGGCAAGTTAGCTCCTCGCTACATTGGCCCATTCCGTATTCTTGCCCGTCAAGGAGAAGTGGCATATGAGTTGCAATTGCCGCCAAATCTTTCTCAAGTGCATGATGTCTTTCATGTATCCCAACTTCGCCGCGGTTTCAAGGATCCTATTCGAGCTGTGGATCATGAAATGCTTGAATTGCGGGAAGATCTGTCTTATCCAGAATATCCCATCCGTATTCTTGATCAAGCTGAATGTTGAACTCGTCAGAAGTCAATCAAATTCCTTAAAGTTCAGTGGTCGAATCATTCTGAAGACGAAGCCACTTGGGAACGCGAGGATCGTCTTCGTGAAGAATACCCCGCTTTCTTTCAGTCTTCTTCTTAATTCTCGGGACGAGAATTCTTGTTAGAGGAGGAGAATTGTAACACCCCATGTAATTAACCACAGTGATCACCCTTAGTTAATGCCATGTCAGCAAGTTTAACAGTGCCTAGCCATCATTTGCATCATATTGCATTTCAAACTCCTAATTCAAACTTCAAATTAATTTAAAGTGAAAATAAAAGTTGTTCCAAATTGAAAATTAAAATGTTCGTTAAATAGCAAATAATTCAGAGGCAATTATAAAATTATAATCAACATTTATGGGATTAGTTAAGTGACTCCTGCAGTCTGAAACAGTAACCAAACAGCTCCATTTAATGCTTATTCAGTTAAATAAAATTCTAATGAAATCATTTATTTGCCAAACCAATTTCTCGCAGTGTTAAATAAGGCACTGTAATTATTGGGCTAAGTCATATGTTTTACAAAACTATAAATGGGCCCACACATTTTGCAAAATAGAAAAACAAAAGAAAACAGAAAACAAAACAGAAAAGAAAAGAAGAACAAGTAAAAGGCCCGCAACGGCTGGGCCTAAGTGGCTACAGCGCCGGCCTAGCCCACCCCGCACCTCCTCCCACGTCCCGCACTGCTCACCCCCGCTTGTTGCCGAACACAGAGCGTGCGCGCGCGCCCGCACCCTGGGCCCCCTCTCTCTCGCTCGACAGTGCGCCTGCACTCGCCGTGGTGGATAAGGGCAGAGCCCCGCAACCCCTGGCGTCCCCCTCGCCACTCTCTCTCCCTCTCTCCCCTTTCCCCATCGTAGCCAAACGCCACCACCGCCATGGCTCCGGCCTAGCCACGGCCCCCGTGTCCACCTCGCCGCCCCACTGTGTCTCCAAGGGCCGCCGCCGTCCGCTGCTTCGACTGGTGCACCTCGTTGGAGCTCGGAGCCACAGCAACGCCCACGACGCCGCCTTCTTCCTCCTCTGCTCCGACGAGCTTCGCCGCCAAATCCGCCGCACCGAGCCCTCCCCGAGCCCACTTGAGCACACCTGCAGGAGCACCGTGAGCATGCGCTTATTTCCTCTCTCTTTCCCGAGCATTTCCGCCGCCGTAGCTCCTCCTCCACGTCGTGCCCGAACGCGGCTCCGCCCGAGCTCGTCGCTGACGTGGCTCCGGCGACCAAGTGGTCACGAGCCCGTGCGCACCGTGTTCCCCGAAACGCGTAGAACCTCCCACGCCCTTTACTTCGCGCATTTGCACCCTGCTGCCGCCGTTCGCCGCTCACCCGAAATGCTCCGCCGCCAAACCTCATCGCCGGCGGTGTTTCCGGCCACCTCCGGCGCTGCCACCACCACCATTCAAACCGTCGTCGAGTCCCCGTTCGAACGAGACCAGCCACAGCCCCGGATATGCCCTGTGGGTGAAACCCGAAGCTCACCCGCGCCTCACCGCCGCGTTGGAGCTCGCCGGAGCAACTCCGGCGAGGCCAGCCTACGTGGCACCCTGGGGCCACCCCACTGGGTCACTGACCAGTGGGCCCGGGGCCCCCTGTTGACCAGTTGACCAAGTCAACTATGCTGACTGGGTTGGCCCAGTCACTGACATGTGGGCCCCGTGCTAATTTAATTGATTTTATAAATAAATAAAATGTTAATTAATCTATTAATTAACTAATTAGCTAATCAGTCACTGACTAATGGGGACCACCCCCTAATTCATCTGTAACTAGTTAGTTAATCCCTAATTAACTAATGTGACACTGACCAGTGGGGCCCACTGGTCAGGTTTGACCTGGTCAGCTGGGTATGACCTGCTGACATCACACCTATGTCATGATGACATCATCATTTACTATTCTGGATAATCTGAATTTAAATAAATAATTAAATTCCAGAAATTCTTTAAAACTTTAAAAAACCATATCTTTTAAACCGTAGCTCGGATAAAAATACTTTGTACATGAAAGTTGCTCAGAACGATGAGACGAATTTGAATACGCCCTTCGTATTGCTATCAGATGCGCCTAGCTACCTGAACATGGAAATTTTAGACTGATTTCGATAAATGAATAGTGCTCAACTTTAATAAAATAAATCCAAATAAATTCCTAAATTAACTAAATCATTTAGTTAGGCAGTAGAACACCTCTGCATATCGTTTAGGCATGTCATGCATATTGTTTGCATTTTTGCCATGAATTTATTGTTTCTTCCCCCCTCCTTCTCTCTCGATAGACGCCGAGACCAACGCCCAGCAAAGTACGACTACGCTCCGGACGAGCAGCCTTCTGACGACCAGCCCCTCTCAGCAGAGCTTCCTGGCAAGCCCCCTCCCTTCGAACATTCCGATATCGCCCATTCCATTCTCTCATGCTTGCATTAGATTTTGCTACTATAATTGATTGCTCCTATCCTGATGCATAGCCTGCTTTTTGTAACCTGCTTATTGATACCTACCTGCTTAACCTAAACTGCTTAGTATAAGTTGGTTAGTGATCCATCAGTGACCCCCACTTTGTCCTTGTTGCCTCTGCTTCATCATCGCTGACTCGATCAACGTGATCGATGACCAGAGACCGACACCTCACTTCACCCGCCTTTGTTGTACGACTCTGCATAGTTACTATCGAGTGCCGAGGGTGATACCTCGTAATGCACTCCTGATGATAACCCTGCAGTGTAGCTGTTCGGTCGTGGTCACCGAGGGTGATTCCTCCTTAACCACTCCCGATACGACTCTGTCGTGCAACCCCTCAAGTGTGAACCTCGAGGGTGATTCCTCCTACATTCACCTTGATGATTTCTTCGAGAGGAATCCACCGAGGGTGATTCCTCGGGGTTTTCCCCTTGATGTTATGACCACACAGTTACTTTGACCTTTGTGGCACGCGGGTCGGCCCTGAGGGGTACCCGCGGGGAAATTATGCAGTCGGGCTTGCCAGGAGGGCACCCGAGAGAGATATTGTGGCGGAGCGTCAGAAACTCTGATCGTCTCCATGAATTATTAAATATGCCTAATGGATTTGGGTATTTGATCTGAGTGGGTCGTCGTGCCCTATACGCACTACCACCACACGGGATAATGGTTATGGGGCCCTCTACGTCATACGTTTCTCCCGAAAGCTCATCAGACGTCACAGTTCACCGTGCGGGCTGATTGTTGGGGTTGGGCTGGATACTTCACTGACGAGTTCAGTGCCGCGCCTGCTCCCCGGCCAGTCTCGCAATGCGCAGGAGCGCCCGGGGCAATGGCCCAAGACCCCTGGGTGCATAGGTTAGTCTGGCGTGTTGACCTCTCTGCTGAGCCTAGGTAGGGCGCTGCTTCATGTCGATCTCCCGAGGCCGGGCATTACCCAGCAAGTGTGTACGGCCAGAGTTGATCGAGCGTGTTGGGTAACAGTAGTGCACCCCTGTAGGAAAGTGATCTATTCGAATAGCCGTGTCCACGGTAACAGGACGCTCAGTTTGGTATCCCGATCTATTACTTGAATTAGATACTTGTTTAATTAATTGAAGCTTCGGGATCGCTTTCTCGTAGGGAGTCAAGGAAGGATCTCTAAGCTTTGCCTCAACATGCTTGCTTAATAAAATGCTTTTCTATACTCTTCTAATTGCTGCAAGATGGTGGCTTTGTGAAGATGCTAGTCATCGATAGGACTAGGCCTTCTCTCTATTCTGGCATTTCTGCAGGCTAGACCACATATACAGCCTTTCTTTTATAATGTTGCATATGTAGTGTAGATCCTTGCTTGGTGAGTACTTTGGATGAGTACTCACGATTGCTTTGCTACCTCTTTTTCCCCATACCCCTTTTGATGTTACCTCAGACGATGGAGCCCAGGAGCCAGATGGCACTGCAGGAGCTTACTACCAGGAGGGCCCAGACGGTACGTACTACTGGATCGAGCCAGCCGACCAGGAGTAGGATCGGAGGCCCTAGGCAGGAGGCCTTCGGCTTTCGATCTAGAGTCGTTGTTTGTGCTAGACTTCTTAAGGCAAACCTTGACTAACTATGTTTGTACCCAGATATTATTTGTATGACTGACTTATGTATTCGGATCCTCGTGATCCCTGGTCTGTAATATCCGTGGATCTCCGTTTATTTTTGTTAGAGTTGTGTTGTGACATCTTCTCGTGAGTCCCTGTGCTTGATCGTGCATGCTTGCGTGTATGATTAGTGCACGATTGAGTCGGGGGCGTCACAACAGTGGCAGTTTTGTAGTGATTGTAACGGTAGCAGCAATGAAAGTAACTTAGCAAGATCAATATGTGAAAAGCTCGTAGGCATTGGATCAATGATGAATAATTGTGTTGGATAATATTCATCATGTAGCAGTTATAACCTAGGGCAACACAGAACTAGCTCCAATTCATCAATATAATGTAGGCATGTATTCCGTATATAGTCATACGTGCTTATGGAAAAGAACTTGCATGGCATCTTTTGTCCTACCCTCCCGTGGCAACGGGGTCCATAAGGAAACTAAGGCATATTAAGGCCTCATTTTAATAAAGAACCGGAACAAAGCATTAGCACTTAGTGAATACATGAACTCCTCAAACTATGGTAATCACCTAAAAGAATCCCAATTATTGTCACCTTGGGGTATGCGAATCATAACTCATAATAGATGTCTACAACTTGCAAGATAGGATCAAGAACACACACATATATTCATGAAAACATAATAGATTCGGATCTGAAATCATGGCACTCGGGCCCTAGTGACAAGCATTAAGCATAGCAAAGTCATAGCAACATCAATCTCAGAACATAGTGGATACTAGGGATCAAACCCTAACAAAACTAACTCGATTACATGATAAATCTCATCCAACCCATCACCGTCCAGCAAGCCTACGAAGGAATTACTCACTCTCGACGGTGAGCATCATGAAATTGGTGATGACGGAAGGTTGATGATGACGATGGCGACGGATTCCACCCTCTAGAGCCCCGAACGGACTCCAGATCAGCCCTCCCAATGAAGAACAAGAGGTGGCGGCGGCTCTGTATCGTAAAATGCGATGAATCCTTCTCTCTGATTTTTTTTCTCCGCGAATAGGTATATATGGAGTTGGAGTTAGGGTTACCGGAGCTCCATAGGCCCCACAAGCCTGGGGGGCATGCCCTAGGGGGGTAGGCGCCCCCCGGGGCTTGTGGCTCCTGGGTGGCCCCCCTCTGGTATCTTTTTCTGCCAATATTTTTTATATATTCCAGAAATATTCTCCGTAAATTTTTAGGTCAATCCGAGAACTTTTATTTTTGTACAAAAATAACACCATGGCAATTCTGCTGAAAATAGCGTCAGTCCGGGTTAGTTCCATTCAAATCATGCAAATTAGAGTCCCAAACAAGGGCAAAAGAGTTTGGAAAAGTAGATACGATGGAGACGTATCAACTCCCCCAAGCTTAACCCATTGCTTGTCCTCAAGCAATTCAGTTGACAACCTGAAAGTGACAAAGAAAAACTTTTACAAACTCTGTTTGATCTTGTTGTTGCAAATATGTCTAACCAATGTTCTGGTTTTCAGCAAAGATTATGAACTAACCACATTCACAATAACATTTAGGTCTCACATTTACTCATATCAATAGTATAACAAACTAGCGAGCAATAATAAGATATCTCGAATGACAACACCTTTTTTCAAAACAATCATGATACAATATGACAAAATGGTATCTCGCTAGCTCTTTCTGAGAGCGCAAAACATAAATGCAGAGAACCCCTGAAGATCAAGGACTGACTGGACATTGTAATTCATGGCAAAGGAGATCCAATCACAGTCATACTCAATATCGAATAAAAACAAAGCATATGAATGACAATGGTGCTCTCCAGTTGGTGCTTTAATAAGAAGATGATGACTCAACAATAAAAGTAAATAGATAGGCCCTTCGCAGAGGGAAGTAGGGATTTGCAGAGGTGCCAGAGCTCGAAGGTTTTAAAATAGAGTTGAATATAATTTTGAAAGGTATGCTTTCATTGTCAACATAACAACCAAGCGATCTCACTATCTTCCATGCTAGACACATTATAGGCGGTTCCCAAATAGAATAGTAAAGTTTTACTCCCCCTCCACCAACAAACACAAGCCATGGCGAGCCAAATCCTCTGGTACCCGCCATACCAACAACAATCCGGGGGAGTTTTGTTTCATTATTATTTTTTGATTTAATTTTGATCATGGAACTGGGCATCCCAATTACCAGCCACTTTCTCATGAGTGATAAGCGAATAAACACTCATCGTGAGAATAATTGACCTAGCATGGAAGATACTGACAGCCCCCAGTCGCTACATGAGCGATTCGGGCATACAAAACCGATTATTATTTGAAGGTTTAGAGTTTGGCACATGCAAATTTACTTGGAACGACAAATACCACATATAGGTATGTATGGTGGACTCATATGGAACAACTTTGGGTTTAAGGAAGTGAATGCACAAGCAGTATTCCCGCTTAGTACAGGTGAAGGCTAGCAAAAAGATTGAGGAGCGACCAACTAGAGAGCGACAATGTTCATAAACATGCATTGAGATTAATCAAAATTGAATGCAAGCATGAGTAGGATATAAATCACCATGAACATAAATATCGTGGAGGCTATGTTGTTTTTGATTCAACTACATGCGTGAACATGTGCCAAGTCAAGCCACTTGAATCATTTAAAGGAGGATACCATCCTATCATACTACATCATAACCATTTTAAATGCATGTTGGCACACAAGATAAACCATTATCCACTCCTAGCTAATTAAGCATGGCATGAGTAACTATAATCTCTAATTGTCATTGCAAACATGTTTCATTCATAATAGGCTGAATCAAGAACGATGAGCTAATCATATTTACAAAAACAAAATAGGTCGAGTTCATACCAGCTTTTCTTCATCTCAATCATTTCATCAAATATCATCATTATTGCCTTTCACTTGCACGATCGAGCAATGTGAATAATAATAAGAGTGCACGTACGTGCCGTGGACTAAGCTAGAATCTGCAAACATTTATTCAAAGAAGAAGACAAGGTAATATGGGCTCTTTGTTAGATCAACAATAATGCATATGAGAGCCACTCAACATTTTCATCGTGGTCTTCTCCTTATGACCCAAAGAAAAGAAAAGAATTTCAAAGAAACACACTAAAATATTTTTGGAGTTTTTGTTTTTTTGAAGAAAGTAGAACAAAAATGAGAAAAAATATTTACACGGGAAAGCTCCCAATAAGCATAAGAAGAATGAGAAATCTTTTTGGGTTTTCTTTTAATACTACAACTAATTAAACTAGAAAGGAAAACTAAAAAGAAGCAAGAAATATTTTTGTATTTTATTAAAGTTTTTTCAAACACACAAGAAGAAAGCAAGAAAAATAAAATAACATGGATAATACAATGAAAAAGGATGAACACCGACAACTGGAATGAATGTGTGACGCATGAATGTAATGCGGTGAGAAATGTGTACTCCCCCAAGCTTAGGCTTTTGGCCTAAGTTGGTATATGGCGACGGGTGGCCAGGGTGATATCCAAAGTCGTAGTTGTGGTTGAACTGAATTGCAGCTGCCACCGCTTGGAGGGCTGCCTCGTTGAGGCGAGCGGTGTCCCTGGCTCTCTCATACTCCTCTCCCTCCTCTCTAAGTATGAAATATCTTCGTTCTTCCTGAAAGTCAAAGAAGGCAGTGATACGTCCATTTTGCATCATGTTTTCCTACTGTTCTTTATAATGTTTTTTATGCATAATAATGTTGTATGGAGTAATTCTAATACTTTTTCTTTCATAATATGCAAGGTTTACACAAAGAGGGAGAATGCCGGCAGCTGGAATTCTGGACCTGAAAAAGCTACGTCAGAATTACCTATTCTACGCATCTCCAAATCAGCTGAAAATTTAAGAAGAATTATTTTGGAATATATAAAAACTACTGGAGCAAATAACTACCGGAGGGGGGCCTCCTGGTGAGCACAAGACACCAGGGCGCGCCATGCCCCCCAGGCGTGCCCTGGTGGGTTGTGCTCAGCCCAGCCCACCTCCGGTGCCCATCTTCTGGTATATAGGTCATTTTGACCTAGAAAAAATCAGGAGGGGACTTTCAGGATGAAGCGCCACTGTCTCGAGGTGGAACATGGGCAGGAGCACTTTTGCCCTCCAGTGGAGCGATCCCGCCGGGGGAACTTCCCTCCCGGAGGGGGAAATCGAAGCCATCGTCATCACCAACAACCCTCTCATCTTTGGGAGGGCAATCTCCATCAACATATTCAACAGCACCATCTCCTCTCAAACCCTAGTTCATCTCTTGTGTTCAATCTTCGTACTGGAACCTCAGATTGGTACCTGTGGGTGACTAGTAGTGTTGATTACATCTTGTAGTTGATTACTATATGGTTTATTCGGTAGAAGATTATATGTTAAGATCCATTATGCTATTTAATACCCCTCTGATCTTGAGCATGATTATCATTTGTGAGTAGTTACTTTTGTTCTTGAGGTCACGGGAGAAGTCATGTTGCAAGTAATCATGTGAACTTGATATGTGTTCGATATTTTGATGATATGTATGTTGTGATTCCCTTAGTGGTGTCATGTGAATGTCGACTACATGGCACTTCACCATATTTGGGCCTAAGGGAATGCATTGTGGAGTAGTTATTAGATGATGGGTTGCTAGAGTGACATAAGCTTAAACCCTAGTTTATGTGCTACTTCATAAGGGAACGATTTGGATCCAAAAGTTTAATGCTATGGTTAGATTTTATCTTAATACTTTTCTTGTACTTGCGGATGCTTGCGAGGAGGTTAATCATAAGTAGGAGGTTTGTTCAAGTAAGAATAGCACCTAAGCACTGGTCCACCCACATATCAAATTATCAAAGTAGCGCACACGAATCAAACCAACATGATGAAAGTGACATGGTTAAATTACCTTGTACCCTCAAGAACGCTTTGCTTATCATAAGAGACCGTTTTGGCTTGTCCTTTGCCACAAAAGGATTGGGCTACCTTGATGCACTTTATTTACCATTACCGTTATTTGTCCGTTACAAATTATCTTGCTATCAAACTACCTGTTACCGACTATTTCAGTGCTTGCAGAAAATACCTTGCTGAAAACCACTTGTCATTT
Source organism: Thinopyrum obtusiflorum (assembly GCA_036873465.1). Lineage (NCBI taxonomy): Eukaryota > Viridiplantae > Streptophyta > Magnoliopsida > Poales > Poaceae > Thinopyrum > Thinopyrum obtusiflorum. The sequence continues at coordinate 28,501 of JAAAWM010011224.1, forward strand.
CCTTCTGCTCCTCGTTGGGTTCGACACTCTTACTTATCGAAAGGACTATGATTGATCCCCTATACTTATGGGTCATCAAGACTCTTTTTTGGCACCGTTGCCGGGGAGTGAAGCGCTCTTGGTAAGTGGAAATTGGTAAGGAAAATTTATTACTGCATGCTGAAATTTACTGTCACTTGTTACTATGGAGAACCATCCTTTGAGGGGTTTATTCAGGGTATCTTCACCTCGACTGGAAGCACAATTAGCTACCCCTCAACCTACTGCACCTACTGAAAATATTGGTTATGAAATTCCTTCGGGTATGATAGAATAACAGCTAGCTAATCCTTATGCAGGAGATGGAACTGAACATCCTGATATGCACTTGATATATGTGGATGAAATTTGTGGATTATTTAAGCTTGCAGGTTTATCCGAAGATGAAGCTAAGAAGAAGGTTTTCCATTTATCTTTGAAGGGAAAGCATTGACATGGTATAGGCTATGCAATGATATTGGATCTTGGAACTGGAATCGATTGAAATTGGAATTTCACCAAAAAATTTATCCTATGCATCTAGTTCATCGTGATCGAAATTATATATATAATTTTTGGCCTCATGAAGGAGAAAGTATTGCTCTAGCTTGGGGGAGGCTTAAGTCAATGTTATATTCATGCCCCAATCATGAGCTCTCTAGAGAAATTATTATTCAGAATTTTTATGCTCGGCTTTCTCATGATGATCGATCCATGCTTGATACTTCTTGTACTGGTTCTTTTATGAAGAAGACTATTGAATTCAGGTTGGACCTTTTAGAAAGAATTAAATGCAACTCTGAAGATTGGGAACTCGACGAAGGTAAAGAGTCAGGTATTAAGCTTGAATTTGATTATGTTAAATCTTTTATGAACACTGATGCTTTTCACAAGTTTAGCACTAAATATGGACTTGACTCTGAGATAGTAGCCTCTTTTTGTGAATCTTTTGCTACTGATGTTGATCTCCCTAAGGAGAAGTGGTTTAAATATCATCCCCCTATTAAAGAAGAAATTAAAGAACCAGTCATAGTTAAAGATGAAACTATTATTTACAATGTTGATCCAGTTGTGCCTACTGCTTATATTGAAAACCCACCTTTCCCTGTTAGGATAAAGGAACATGCTACGATTTCAACTGTGGTTCGCAAAAGTAATATTAAAGCATCTAAACTCGTTGAACAAATTAAAGTAGAACCAAGTGTTGCTATGGTTAAAGATCTCCTGGTAGAAAATATTGATGGGCATGTTATTTACTTCTGCGATGAAGCTACTAGAATTGCTAAACCTGATGAAAAAGATAAACATAGACCTGTAGTTGGCATGCCTGTTGTCTCAGTTAAAATAGGAGATCATTGTTATCATGGTTTATGTGACTTAGGTGCTAGCATGAGTGCTATTCCTTTTACCTTATACCAAGAAATTATGAATGACATAGCACCTGCTGAAATAGAAGACATAGATGTTACTATTAAACTTGCTAATAGAGACACCATCACACTACTTGGGATTGTTAGAGATGTTGAAGTCTTGTGTGGGAAAATAAAATACCCTACTGATTTTCTAGTTCTTGGTTCCCCACAAGACGATTTTTGTCCCATTATCTTTGGTAGACCTTTCTTGAACACCGTGAATGCTAAAATAGATTGTGAAAAACAAACTATCGGTGTTAGCTTTGGTGATGAGTCTCATGAGTTTAATTTCTCCAAGTTTAGTAGACAACCACATAAGAAAGAATTACCTTGTAAAGATGAAATAATTGGTCTTGCTTCTATTGCCGTGCCTCCTACTGATCCACTAGAACAATATTTGCTAGACCATGAAAATGATATGCATATGCATGAAAGAAATGAAATGAAATAGATAAAATTTTCTTTAAACAACGACCTCTACTCAAACACAATTTGCCTATTGAAACTCTAGGAGGTCCTCCTCCACCTAAAGGTGATCCTGTGTTTGAATTAAAAAAAATTGCCTGACACTTTGAAATATGCTTATCTCGATGAGAAAAAGATATATCCTATTATTAGTGCTAACCTTTCACAGCATGAAAAAGAAAGATTATTGAAAATTCTGAAGAAGCACCGTGCTGCCATTGGATATACTCTTGATGATCTTAAGGGCATTAGTCCCACTCTTTGTCAGCATAAGATTAATATGGAACCTGATGCTAATTCCGTTGTTGATCATCAACGACGTTTGAATCCTAAGATGAAAGAAGTGGTAAGAACTGAAATATTAAAGCTTCTGGAAGTAGGTATAATCTATCCCATAGCTGATTGTAGATGGGTAAGTCCCGTTCATTGTGTCCCTAAGAAGGGAGGTATTACTGTTGCTCCTAATGATAAAAATGAACTTATTCCACAAAGAATTGTTACTGGCTATAGAATGGTAATTGATTTTAGAAAATTAAATAAAGCAACTAGAAAAGTTCATTACCCTTTGCCTTTTATTGATCAAATGTTGGAAAGATTATCTAAGCACACACACTTTTGTTTTCTTGATGGGTATTCTGGTTTTTCTCAAATACCTGCTTCACAACCTGATCAAGAGAAAACCACCTTTACTTGCCCCTTTGGAACTTATGCTTATAGATGTATGCCTTTTGGTTTATGCAATGCACCTGCTACCTTTCAAAGATGTATGGCCACTATATTCTCTGATTTTTGTGAAAAGATTGTTGAGGTTTTCATGGATGATTTTTCTATTTATGGAACTTCTTTTGATGATTGCTTGAGCAACCTTGAAAGAGTTTTGCAGAGATGTGAGCAAACTAATCTTGTCTTAAATTGGGAGAAGTGCCATTTTATGGTTAATGAAGGTATTGTGGGGCATAAAATTTCTGAACGAGCTATTGAGGTGGATAAAGCTAAAGTGGATGCAATTGAGAAAATGCTATGTCCTAAAAATATTAAAGGTATTCGTAGTTTCCTTGGTCATGCTAGTTTCTATAGGAGGTTTATTAAAGACTTCTCTAAAATTTCTAGGCCTCTTACAAATCTTTTACAAAAGGATGTTCCTTTTGTTTGTTATGATGATTGTGTAGAAGCCTTTGAAACACATAAGAAAGCCTTAACTTCTGCACCTATCATTCAACCACCTGATTGGAACTTGCCTTTTGAAATTATGTGTGATGCTAGTGATTATGTTGTTGGTGTTGTTCTAGGACAAAGAGTTGATAAGAAATTGAATGTTATTCAATATGCTAGCAAAACTCTAGACAATGCCCAAAGAAATTATGCTACCACTGAAAAAGAATTTTTAGCAGTTGTGTTTGCTTGTGACAAATTCAGATCTTATATTGTTGATTCCAAATTAATTATTCACACTGATCATGCTGCTATTAAATATCTTATGGAAAAGAAAGATGCTAAACCTAGACTCATTAGGTGGGTTCTTTTGCTACAAGAATTTGATTTACATATTACTGATAGAAAAGGAGCTGAGAACCCCATAGCTGATAACTTGTCTAGGTTAGAGAATATTCTTGATGACCCACTACCTACCGATGATAGCTTTTCGGATGAACAACTAGCTGCAATAAATGTTTCTCATAATACTCCTTGGTATGCTGAGTATGCTAATTATATTGTTGCTAAATACATACCACCTAGTTTCACATACCAACAAAAGAAAAAATTATTCTATGATTTAAGACATTACTTTTGAGATGACTCACATCTTTATAAAGAAGAAGTAGATGGTATTATTAGATGTTGTGTACTTGAGCATGAACAGGAACAAATCCTACGGAAATGTCACTCCGAAGCATATGGAGGGCATCATGCGGGAGATAGAATTGCTCACAAGGTATTGCAATCTAGTTTTTATTGGCCTACTCTCTTCAAGGATGCCCGTAAGTTTGTTTTATCTTGTGATGAATGTCAAAGAATTGGTAATATTGGTAAGCGTCAAGAAATGCCTATGAATTATTCACTTGCTGTTGAACCATTTGATGTTTGGGGTTTTGATTATATGGGACATTTTCCTTCCTCTAATGGGTATACACATATTTTGGTTGTTGTTTATTATGTTACTAAGTGGGTGGAAGCTAGTCCAACTAGTAGTGATGATCATAACACTTCCATTAAAATGCTTAAAGAAGTCATTTTCCCAAGGTTGGAGTCCCCAGATATTTAATGACTGATGGTGGTTCACACTTTATTCATGGTGCTTTCCGTAATATGCTTGCTAAATATGATGTTAACCATAGAATAGCATCACCCTATTGATATGTCTCCAACGTATCTATAATTTTTTTTATTGTTCCATGCTATTATATTATCTGTTTTGGATGTTTTATATGCATTAATATGCTATTTTATATTATTTTTGGGACTAACTTATTAACCTAGAGCCCAGTGCCAGTTTCTGTTTTTTCCTTGTTTTTGAGCTTCGCAGAAAAGGAATACCAAACGGAGTCCAAACGGAATAAAACTTCATGATGATTTTTCTTGGACCAGAAGACACCCAGGGGACTTGGAGTCCAAGCCAGAAGAGCCACAAGGCGGCGGCAAGGGTGGAGGGCGCGCCCTAGGGGGGCGCCCCCTACCTTGTGGGCCCCTCGGGACTCCCCTAACCTAGCTCTTCCTCCTATATATTCACATATATTCTAGAACCACCAGAGGCATCCACGAAAACACTTTTCCACCGCCGCAACCTTCTATTCCCATGAGATCCCATCTTGGGGCCTTTTCCGGCATCCTGCAGGAGGGGGATTCGATCACGGAGGGCATCTACATCAACCCTATTGCCCTTCCGATGAAGCGTGAGTAGTTTACCACAGACCTACGGGTCCATAGCTAGTAGCTAGATGGCTTCTTCTCTCTCTTTGATTCTCAATACCATGTTCTCCTCGATGTTCTTGGAGATCTATCCGATGTAATCTTATTTTGCGGTGTGTTTGTCGAGATTCAATGAATTGTGGATTTATGATCAGCTTATCTATGAAAATTATTTGAATCTTCTCTGAATTCTTATATGCATGATTTGATATCTTTGTATTTCTCTTCGAATTATCGGTTTGGTTTGGCCAACTAGATTGGTTTTTCTTGCAATGGGAGAGGTGCTTAGCTTTGGGTTCAATCATGCGTGATTTCGCCCAGTGACAAAGTAGGGGTAGCGAGACACGTATTGCATTGTTGCCATCGAGGATAAAAAGATGGGGTTTTCATCATATTGCTTGAGTTTATTCCTCTACATCATGTCATCTTACTTAAGGCGTACTCCATTCTTTATGAACTTAATACTCTAGATGCATGCTGGATAGCAGTCAATGTGTGGAGTAATAGTAGTAGATGCAGGCAGGAGTCGGTCTACTTGACACGGACGTGATGCCTATATGCATAATCATTGCCTTGGATATCGACATAACTTTGCGCTTTTCTATCAATTGCTCGACAGTAATTTGTTCACCCACCGTATTATTTGCCTTCATGAGAGAAGCCTCTAGTGAAACCTATGGCCCTCGGGTCTATTTTCCATCATATTAGTTTTTGATCAACTATTTTGCAATCTTTTATTTTCAGATCTATATACCAAAAAAACCCAAAAATATTTTATCTTTTATTTATCTATCTCTATCAGATCTCACCTTTGCAAGTGACCGTGAAGGGATTGACAACCCCTTTATCGCGTTGGGTGCAAGTGTTTGATTGTTTGTGCAGGTATTGGTGATTTGCGCGTTTTCTCCTACTGGATTGATACCTTGGTTCTTAACTGAGGGAAATACTTACCTCTACTCTGCTGCATCACCCTTTCCTCTTCAAGGGAAAAACCAACGCAAGCTCAAGAAGTAGCAGGAAGAATTTCTAGCACCGTTGCCAGGGAGATTTACGCCAAGTCAAGACTAGTCTCCCATCAACTTGTCAATTTCTGGCATCGTTACCGGAGAGATCTACGTCAAGCCTACCAAGTACCCATCATAAAACTCTCATCTCTTGCATTACATTATTCGCCATTTGCCTCTCATTTTCCTCTCCCCCACTTCTAAAATGATTTTTGAAAAGATTTGCCTTTTCGCCCTTCTTCCGTTCATTTTTTTGCTTGCTTTCTGTTTGCTCGTGTGTTAGATTGCTTGCTTTGTCACGATGGATCAAGAGAATACCAATTTGTGTGACTTTGCCAATACTAATAATAATGATTTTATTAGTACTCCGACTGCTCCCACCACTAGTGCAGAATCTTATGAAATTAATGCCGCTTTGCTGACTCTTGTTATGAAAGATCAATTTTCCGGCCTTCCTAGTGAAGATTCCGCATCCCATCTGAATAATTTCGTTGTGTTGTGTGATATGCAAAAGAAGAAAGATGTGGATAATGATATTGTTAAATTGAAGCTATTTCCGATCTCACTACGAGATCGTGCTAAAACTTGGTTTTCATCTTTGCCTAAAAATAGTATTGGTTCTTGGAATAAGTGTAAAGATGCTTTTATTTCCAAGTATTTTCCTCCCGCTAAGATCATCTCCCTTAGGAATGATATTATGAATTTTAAGAAACTTGAGCATGAACATGTTGCACAATCTTGGGAGAGGATGAAATTAATGATACAAAATTGCCCTACTCATGGTTTAAATCTATGGATGATCATACAAAATTTGTATGCCGGATTGAATTTTGCTTCTAGAAATCTTTTAGATTCGGCCATGGGAGGTACTTTTATGGAAATTACTTTAGGAGAAGCTACTAAACTCCTAGATAATATTATGGTTAATTATTCGCAATGGCATACCGAAAGATCTTCTACTAGTAAAAAAGTGCATGCGATTGAAGAGATTAATGTTCTGAGTGGAAAGATGGATGAACTTATGAAATTATTTGCTAGAAAGAGTGCTCCTATTAATCCTAATGATATGCCTTTGTCTACTTTGATTGAGAACACTAATGAATCTATGGATGTGCATTTTGTTGGTAGGAACAATTTTGGTAATAACACGTATAGAGGTAATTTTAATCCTAGGTCGTTTCCTAGTAATTCCTCTAATAATTATGGTAATTCCTACAAAAATTCTTATGGAAATTATAATAAGATGCCCTCTAATCTTGAAAACAATATTAAAGAATTTATTAGTTCGCCAAAGAATTTCAATGCTAGGGTTGAAGAAAAATTGCTTACGATTGATGATTTGGCTAGGAACGTGGATAGAATTTCTCTTGAGATTGATTCTTTGAAAATTAGATCTATTCCACCCAATCATGTTATTAATGAGTCTCTAAAAGTTATGAGGATTTCTATTGATGAATGTAAAGAAAGAACCGCTAGGATTCATGCTAAGCGAGATTGGTTTGTGAAAGCGTGTTCTTCTAGTTTTTGTGAAAATAATGATGAAAATCATAAAGTGATTGATGTGACTCCTATTGAATCTTTGTTTTCTAAGATAATTCTTGATAAATATGGGACTGGAGATGAGTCAACTTTAGTTAAAAGGCATCCCAATGATTCGGAGTTTATAGATCTTGATGCAAAAATTGATAAAAGTGGGATTGGAGAGGTCAAAGGGGGGGGGGGGGGGGGGGGGGGGGGGGGGGGGGGGGGGGGGGGGGGGGGGGGGGGGGGGGGGGGGGGGGGGGGGGGGGGGGGGGGGGGGGGGGGGGGGGGGGGGGGGGGGGGGGGGGGGGGGGGGGGGGGGGGGGGGGGGGGGGGGGGGGGGGGGGGGGGGGGGGGGGGGGGGGGGGGGGGGGGGGGGGGGGGGGGGGGGGGGGGGGGGGGGGGGGGGGGGGGGGGGGGGGGGGGGGGGGGGGGGGGGGGGGGGGGGGGGGGGGGGGGGGGGGGGGGGGGGGGGGGGGGGGGGGGGGGGGGGGGGGGGGGGGGGGGGGGGGGGGGGGGGGGGGGGGGGGGGGGGGGGGGGGGGGGGGGGGGGGGGGGGGGGGGGGGGGGGGGGGGGGGGGGGGGGGGGGGGGGGGGGGGGGGGGGGGGGGGGGGGGGGGGGGGGGGGGGGGGGGGGGGGGGGGGGGGGGGGGGGGGGGGGGGGGGGGGGGGGGGGGGGGGGGGGGGGGGGGGGGGGGGGGGGGGGGGGGGGGGGGGGGGGGGGGGGGGGGGGGGGGGGGGGGGGGGGGGGGGGGGGGGGGGGGGGGGGGGGGGGGGGGGGGGGGGGGGGGGGGGGGGGGGGGGGGGGGGGGGGGGGGGGGGGGGGGGGGGGGGGGGGGGGGGGGGGGGGGGGGGGGGGGGGGGGGGGGGGGGGGGGGGGGGGGGGGGGGGGGGGGGGGGGGGGGGGGGGGGGGGGGGGGGGGGGGGGGGGGGGGGGGGGGGGGGGGGGGGGGGGGGGGGGGGGGGGGGGGGGGGGGGGGGGGGGGGGGGGGGGGGGGGGGGGGGGGGGGGGGGGGGGGGGGGGGGGGGGGGGGGGGGGGGGGGGGGGGGGGGGGGGGGGGGGGGGGGGGGGGGGGGGGGGGGGGGGGGGGGGGGGGGGGGGGGGGGGGGGGGGGGGGGGGGGGGGGGGGGGGGGGGGGGGGGGGGGGGGGGGGGGGGGGGGGGGGGGGGGGGGGGGGGGGGGGGGGGGGGGGGGGGGGGGGGGGGGGGGGGGGGGGGGGGGGGGGGGGGGGGGGGGGGGGGGGGGGGGGGGGGGGGGGGGGGGGGGGGGGGGGGGGGGGGGGGGGGGGGGGGGGGGGGGGGGGGGGGGGGGGGGGGGGGGGGGGGGGGGGGGGGGGGGGGGGGGGGGGGGGGGGGGGGGGGGGGGGGGGGGGGGGGGGGGGGGGGGGGGGGGGGGGGGGGGGGGGGGGGGGGGGGGGGGGGGGGGGGGGGGGGGGGGGGGGGGGGGGGGGGGGGGGGGGGGGGGGGGGGGGGGGGGGGGGGGGGGGGGGGGGGGGGGGGGGGGGGGGGGGGGGGGGGGGGGGGGGGGGGGGGGGGGGGGGGGGGGGGGGGGGGGGGGGGGGGGGGGGGGGGGGGGGGGGGGGGGGGGGGGGGGGGGGGGGGGGGGGGGGGGGGGGGGGGGGGGGGGGGGGGGGGGGGGGGGGGGGGGGGGGGGGGGGGGGGGGGGGGGGGGGGGGGGGGGGGGGGGGGGGGGGGGGGGGGGGGGGGGGGGGGGGGGGGGGGGGGGGGGGGGGGGGGGGGGGGGGGGGGGGGGGGGGGGGGGGGGGGGGGGGGGGGGGGGGGGGGGGGGGGGGGGGGGGGGGGGGGGGGGGGGGGGGGGGGGGGGGGGGGGGGGGGGGGGGGGGGGGGGGGGGGGGGGGGGGGGGGGGGGGGGGGGGGGGTTGGCCTCCACCAAAATTCAGCTCATTCCAGGTAGCCATTTGACCCCAGCATCAAAACCTAGTTTCTGGACCAATTTGGCAGTTGTGAAGGAACTATGATCAAAATTGGTCCAAATGGCTTCAAATTTTGCCAGCACCTAGTACTTCCTACCCTATTTCATTGTGGCAAATATCCAGATCCTCTCCTTCATCCATCTCTCCAGAAAAGTCCACAGAAGTTTGCTGCCAGAATCTTCTTTTGCAAGTTCCTTCCACCTCAGAGCCACCTAGCTACTTTCAGTCACTTCTCTTATCTGTTTGAGCAGTGAGCAACATGTTTGACAAGGTATGACGAGCAGACGCGGTCCAGAGCACGCTATGCACGTGGTGACCGCGTGGACAGTAGGCAGAAGCGGCACTCCGCGTACTGTCCTCGTCGGGTAGCTCTCTCCGGCCAGCTCCGGCGTGTCCCGACTTGTCTCGTGGCTTCGCGGCGTCCACCTGCCCCTCTCCCGACTCTTCTCTCTTCCTCTCCCTTCCTCCTCACGCCACGACCATCGCCGCCGCGGTACTGTTCAGCCCGTGACCCGTGTCCTCTTCCTCCTCGAGCTCTCCCGAAGCTGCTGCTGGCTTCTCCACCTCCCTGGAACCCCTACCGACATCGCCCCCTCCCTCCGTGTGTCCCGGAGCTCCAGTAAGTGGCTAAGGATGCCACGGCGGCCGTCCCGATCGCCTCGGCCGGCTGGCTATAAATAGCCGTGGCCGAGCCCCTCCCCAGGCATCCCCGAGCCCCTCAACCTCCTCCCCTCTCTCCCAGAGCCCTCCTCGACCTCTCTAGTCGTTGCCGAAGGCCCTCCTCGCTGCCCATTGCCGCCACGGCCGCAGTTCAGCCTCGCCTAAATTCCGGCGAGCCCGGGTCCCTCTCCTCCTAGTTCCACCACCAGTAGCTTCACCGTGTCCCGGTGAGCCTTCCCGCACCCTTCCTCCGGTGGCTTCTGGCCATGAGCCACGGGCGCCCGTAGCTGTCGTCTGCCGCGGCCGATGCCTCGCCCGGCTCGGTGCTTCCCGGCAGCCGCCTCGTACCCCGTCGGATGAGGCGCTCCCTCCTGACTTCGCCGGTGGTCCGAGCTCCACCGGGGAGGGCCGGAGCTGTCCGGGCGAGCGCCGGCGCGAGGAGGGAGACGGCCCTGCCAGCAGGGCCCCCCTCGTCAGCGTCCCCTCCCTCCCTCCGTTTTTTAAAAGCAGCGGAGCGGGTGGGCCGGCCCAACAGCAGCAGCGGCCTGGCTGGCGCCCAGTAGCAGCAGCAGCCGCCACACTTCCGGCCCGAGGCAGCCCAGGATCAACAGTGCCATTTTTCCTTTTCACAAAAAAAGCTGCCAGGGACCCAGAAGTAAATATTTATTTACACAGAGGTCCTTCCACTTTAACCCTTTATAACTTTTCGCTCCCAACTCCGATTCAGGTGAAACCAATGCCCACATCTTCAGTTCGTCGAACCCATTCCGATGATGTCATTTTCATAATGTTTCCATACTATGAAAATGACCATTTTGCCCTTACCCTTCTATCAGCCCTCCAAGGGAGAACGGTTTTCGGCAATCCTTTCCGCGGATTCTCCGCACTTCTCCCGGAGTATTCTTCGACCCCCAGGCAAGCCGACCATCTAATATATGCCCTAAAGCATTGCTCTGTGTTATTTTTGCATGTTTAAATTAATATGCTTATGCTTGTATGCGTAGTAGTGAGCTGTATGGGACGCTAATGAACCCTTGCCTGCCTTCCTTTGGTGACGGCACCACGCCTGTGTTCTGAGCTGCTTCCGGCCATCTGGGGTGGATGCCAACTTTATATTTCTCTTGTCAGCAACTGGCCCATGTTCTGAGCTGCTTTTCGGCCGTTGCGGGCAGCTGTTGAATTTCTTTCCGTGGTAGTGACCCTATGCTCTGAGCTGTTCTTCGGCCGTCTTAGGGAATTGCTACTTTCTTCTTATCGACACCGTCTCATGCTCTGAGCTGCTTTTCAGCCGTCTTGGGTCGGGGTTGAGTTATTCCAGTAATGTCCTAGATCTGAGTTGTAAAGACCGTTCTGACGGCTACTGGTTTATTTGCCGGTTTCATCCAAGGGTTCAGATGGCCGTTACCCTACAGCTACAACTTGTAAAGTAATAAGCCTGCCATCTAAATATTGATTCACTAATGACTTGTCATGATATTATATGGAGATAGGTTGTTATGATCATGCATAGCTACTGCCATCTCAAGTTATTGTGATAAACAACCATGCTTGTTAAATGTTTGCTTGAACTAAACCTAGTCGGTTGATCGAGAGTCACCTGTTCGGGCTTATCTGTGCAACCACATTTGCTGGTATGGGACGGCCTTGACTTGGTCTGATCGCGTGCTCTTTTATCGGTACCACCAACTAGGGAAGGTTATGCGTGCGTGCTACCCTGGCCCGGTGGGCGACGATAACCATGTGAGCCCAGTTGAGTTATTTGCCGGCGTCCCCATTTGGGACAGTTTAGTTGGCCACGGCGGTGGTAGGTGTCACGAGGTGACACAGGGGCCACCCAAGGCAGGACTTCGGGGGAGGATGATTGCCGGTGGTACGGTGGAGGAGTCACGGGTTAGGCCGGTTTCGTTGGAGGAACCCTGGTCCACCCGAATGGGATCACGAGGTCAGGTGCTCCATGGTGTGGGTAAAGTGCGCAACCTCTGCAGAGTGTAAGAATCTATTCGAATAGCCGCGTCCACAGTATTGGACAGTCCGTCCAGACCTCACTAGGTGGTCAACCATAATAATGGTAATAATAATGGAAGAACTCATCTTATGCCCTGAAGTACTCAGTGGATCATGAGTATTCTGAGGGTTGTAAGGCAACCCAGAAGAGAGTAAGTTTGTCAGACTTGTAGTGCAGATGCATAGACATCAGATGATATCAGGAACATGATATGTTAGCCATGGGATGGTTATGAGATGAGTGGTGGGATGACCACATGATTTGGATTGGATTTGGATCCTGAGAATGTTCAGAGTATGGAATATTTACTTAATATGCTTTACCTTACTGCATTTACTTCAGTAGTTATCTTGCTAAATAACCCTGCTATGGCATGATAATCAGTATTGCTAGCTAGTTATGCCATGTCATGATAATTAATGATGCTCTAATGATTGATGCATGCTTGAATGCCATGGATTGCTTTGCTTGGTGTATATGTTGGTTTGGTTTGCTTGCGAGTACATTCAAAAGTACTCAGTGGCCTTTAACGTGGCCAGGTTCACATAAGGATCCGTCGTCCGTTGTCGAGGAGCCGGAGCGTTCGCGGGCTAGAGGAGTAACCCAGTCAGATCCCTGTGGATTGGAGCCGCACCAAGACCATGCTGCCTTAGATAGAGCTTTTCTACTGCCATCACTCTTGTGTAATATCATGTAAGACTTATATATCCATTAATAGAAATGCATGTGTTCATGATACTTATTGTAAGCGCGCATGCCAGAGTGATTTCCTGGGCTGGCATGCATGGCGACCATCTGGCTACAGTGGTAATCAGGCGGGGCGCCATAACGGATGGTATTAGAGCAGCCAGGCTGACTGTAGGTTACCCTAGCTGGACTCCATTGCCTATTGTTCAGTAGAAAGCCTAGATGGATTTCAGCCATCTTTGCCAAGCAGGCACGATTACTATTGATCATAAGGCAACCCCATAGGTTTTGGCTCCATCAGACCCCAACTCTCATGGCCTTTGCCTCCGGTGTGAAATGCTCGCACCCGGCAATGACCCGTGAGCCCTGAACCCCTAGGCAAACCAGATATCCCTACCTTGCTTGCTAACCACGACATTTCTCTTCTTAACTCTAGTTTCCTTTGGGAAACGCCTATAAATTCCATCTTTTCCCTGACAACCCTAGGATCATTGGCTAAGCCATTTTGGCTATGGTCGTGGGTCGAGTTTGATGTCCCCTAATGAAGTAGTAGGAGCTTGATACCAGTGCTACCAGGAGCATTGTGTGGTTTTGCTTCTAAATCCTTAGAGGTGCATCGAGTGCGCTAGGCTAGTTATACTAGTGGATCCTCGGCCATAAGTGTAAGGTCCGCAAATATTTGAGCTTTATTTGCTTTTTGGTTTTCGTGGCTTTTGTTTCTTTTATCGGTTCTATTTCTTCGCTTCGACTGGATCCATCCGTGAGGGCTGCCTAAGAAGCCCAACCTACAACTTGGATAATACCCAATAATCCAAATTCAGCAAGAGTCCTGCCAAGTCAACTGGCTAATATTCAGAACATTATTACCGGATCTGTCAAGAATGAAGATTGGGTCAGAAGCAGAATCTGTGCGAAACAGACAAGACCAGAATGTACCTGAGAGAGTTGGCCTTAGAACAGATCACGCCCAAGGAGCAGTCAGATGAGTTCTCAAGAATGAACACCAGTAGGGACAAATGATTCGGTCCTCGATATAAGGATTATTTCAGTCAGTGAACCTTGAGTCTTTTCTCCATGGACTCATGAATCATTTATTACCCACCGAAGATATATTTCAAGAATGTGAATATGCCAAGAGCAGCAACAAAACTCTGGTGCAAAGATACAAATTTCACAGCGTATATTGGAGTTCCACCGATGCAAATACAATTTTTTCCGGGCAGTGTGAACAAGGTTTGCAAGGAATATGGATAAGTTCGTGGTTATCCAGAATCAATGAGAACTTCACATACTTGAAAGCTCAGCTGAACCAAATGGAACTTCACATACTTGAAAGCTCAGCTGAACCAAATGGAATTATCTGTCAACTACTTATCGGCAACACTTGCTTTGAACGCAAAGGGTATTCTGAATTAATTATCAACATGAGGTCTGCACCAGTCTTGCAACCTTTACCGCAACAATGATCAGACCAGTAGAAGGACAAGTGGTGTGCATAATATCTTCAGTCAAGGTATGGCCTATACCAAGTCTTGGCTCTGCTATGGGGAAAATCCTGGATACTTCGGAAGGAAGTCAGAATCGGCCATAATCTGACTGCGTACACAGTGAAAGGCTTCTGGTATAAGAAACCCAACCTTCCTCCGCAAGCTACCAGACTGCCAATCTTAGTTGGTACGCCGCTTGGTGGGAAAAATCTTTCGGGGTACGGCACCCCCATCTTCCACAGCGTGCTACAGTGGAAAGCTTTCAGCATAAGACACCTAACCTTCTGCAGCAAGCCACATGAAGGAAAGCTTTTAAGTTTGTCAGGAGCACGAACTAGTATGGACACACATCCGCCTCAGAACTCAGTGATTATGAAAGGATTTATCCTACACCTGCATATGTTGTGAGCATGCAGTCCAGTGGATCAGTTCATGCGAGCCACTCATACACGGGAATGACTGTGTTCGGAGAAACATTGGCCCCATGTTGAAAAGAAGAATATGAGCACAGCAACCCCTACGAGATATGCAAGAGTAAGTTGTGAGAATAAGCCCGACAAACTGGGAAAACAATCAAGGAGCCGTGTTAGCAGGTCATTACAGGTCCATCAAAGGAATCCTCAGGAACAAAGAAGTTATGTACAAACAACCTCCGTGACGGTCGTCAAGACACATCTTCACAGATAGAGTGGTATTACCAATCCTTGTTAGACTCTTGCATATGCGGCCAAAACAATGCACTACTTGCGGTTACAAGTGAGATTGCCACACTCATCATGAATACGGGCCATCAGCCAAGATAGGAGGCTATGATCCGAAAGATACACCGGATGATAGCGATACTATGTTCAGCTCAGTGGTCATGGCAAGGACTACAGAGGATATAGATGGCAGAGCCCCGCTGTAATCGATGCAGTTTAACAATCTGGATATATGTAGAAATATGGCACATCCTGTGCCAGTACGGAAATTTGGAAGGAGCATCTATAAGCACATGCACGTCAGCGACGGCAGACGCCATGATGACATTGGAATAAGAGATTACCGTCTATGATTATTTTGTGATCATGCTTAACACTTTAACTGGGGATACATCAACAATAGTTCGGTCATGTTGTTCCATGAGTTGTGGATCACCTAAGGACAAAGTCAGAATGTCGAAGACAAAAGGAAATGTCAGTACGGAACCTACAGCCAGACTGAGTATTCTGACACGGCAAAAAGAAAGTCACCCCTAGCCACTCAAGGCCATACGAGCATGTGAGCCTGGTACAAGGAAAGGATGTCTTGCCCGTAACAGTCAGGGTACGAAGCATCGCAACAAAACCCAAAGCAGTCACTTCCAGGCCATGTAAATCAAGTTGTTGTTGGTATTACCCGCTACCCCACCCAGCAACACCACTACCAGGACAAAAGGTACACCTGACAGGAAAGAGAAGGATTCAAGGAAGCTGTGTGCAGAGACAATACATGGTCCATCAGAAGAGGCAGGTAAAAGGTCAGTGAACCCAACGAAGAAAAGACTACTGATGGATCCAAGTCGCACACAGGTAAGTCTCCCTTCACCGGGAGGTAAGCCCAGAAATCTCGAGGACGAGATTTTCTTAAGGGGGGTAGGTTTGTGACACCTTGGTTTTCGCTCCTGTTCTTTTTTCTTTCGTGGGATTTGACTCCCATCTTTTTCGGTGTTATTGGATTTTCTCTCGCTCTTGGGTATATGAAGATGGTCATTTAGCCTTGCCTCTCCTATCCAACCAGAGATTCTGTTCAGTCCAACCTTGCCACCCAAGATATATTCTCCAGGCTTTGCTGCCGAAACCCTACCTTTTGGATTACCAGAAGAGAAACCCTAATTTCTTCCCAATTTACTTTGATCTGTTGTCTCCCAAACTTTTCTCAGTGATCATCCTATCTTTGTAAACCCTGGATATGCAAAAATATTGCCAAGTCATTTGCAATATTTTTCATTTATAATTAATTCCTTTTTCGGCCAGTTAAAGGAATTAAATCCAGGAAAATATCTATCCATCTCCAAAGTTCATAAAAACCTGTGGAGATATTCTTTGTGATCATATTGAGTCCCATAAAAATATTGGCCATAATTAAGCAGGGGAAATTGCATTTTCCTATTTAAAGCCAATATTACATTTTGGGCACTTTCTAAAGGAACTACCATTTTGGTATCCAGGAAAAATCCCAAATAAATTGTGGAGCTCATTCAATCCATATCTTCACCATTTCCATCAAAATCCAAGTCCCATAGTTCAAAGTTTAAGCACAGCATCCATTTGCAAATTCTGTCCAAATTTTCAGTTTGGAAAGGAAGTGCTTGAACCCTTGATCCATTTGAGCTTAAATTTTTCATGGTGATTAACATGGACAAGTCACTCATGGAAACCAAAAACCAGCTCAATCCATCCATCCATTTTCCCACAGCAATTTTCCTAAGTTTCTGTCCATTTGAATGCTTTGTGAAGGAAGTACCACTTTGGCATTTCTAAATGAGCTGAAATTTTACCAGATCATCATATTCCCTAAATAATTGGCCTCCACCAAAATTCAGCTCATTCCAGGTAGCCATTTGACCCCAGCATCAAAACCTAGTTTCTGGACCAATTTGGCAGTTGTGAAGGAACTATGATCAAACTTGGTCCAAATGGCTTCAATTTTGCCAACACCTAGTACTTCCTACCCTATTTCATTGTGGCAAATATCCAGCTCCTCTCCTTCATCCATCTCTCCAGAAAAGTCCACAGAAGTTTGTTGTCAGAATCTTCTTTTGCAAGTTCCTCCCACCTCAGAGCCACCTAGCTACTTCCAGTCACTTCTCTTGTCTGTTTGAGCAGTGAGCAACATGTTTGACAAGGTGTGACAAGCAGATGCGGTCCAGAGCACGCTATGCATGTGGTGACCACGTGGACAGCAGGCAGAAGCGGCGCTCCGCATACTGTCCTCGTCGGGTAGCTCTCTCCGGCCAGCTCTGGCGTGTCCCGACTTGTCTCGTGGCTTCGCGGCATCCACCTGCCCCTCTCCCGACTCTTCTCTCTTCCTTTCCCTTCCTCCTCATGCCAAGGCGATCGCTGCTGCGGTACTGTTCAGCCCATGACCCGTGTCATGTTCCTCCTCGAGCTCTCCCGAAGCTGCTACTAGCTTCTCCGCCTCCCTGGAACCCCTGCCGACATCGCCCCCTCCCTCCGTGTGTCCCCAAGCTCCAGTAAGTGGCTAAGGACGCCACCCCGGCCGTCCCGATCGCCTCGGCCGGCTGGCTATAAATAGCCGTGGCCGAGCCCCTCCCCGGGATCCCCGAGCCCCTCAACCTCCTTCCCTCTCTCCCAGAGCCCTCCCCGACCTCTCTAGTCATCGCCGAAGGCCCTCCTCGCCGCCCATTGCTGCCACGGCTGTAGTTCGGCCTCGCCTAAATTCCGGCGAGCCCGGGTCCCTCTCCTCCTCTTTCCACCACCAGTAGCTTCACCGTGTCCCGGCGAGCCTTCCCGCACCCGCACCCTTCCTCTGGTGGCTTCTGGCCATGAGCCACCGGCGCCGGTAGCTGTCGTCCGCCACGGCCGATGCCTCGCCTGGCTCGGTGCTTCCCGGCAGCCGCCTCGTACCCCGTCGGATGCGGCGCTCCCTCCTGACTCCGCCGGTGGTCCGAGCTCCAACGGGGAGGGCCAGAGCTGTCCGGGCGAGCGCCGACATGCGCCGCCTCCTCTGTCTTGCGGGCGGGTGCGAGGAGGGAGACGGCCCTGCCAGCGGGGCCCCTTCGTCAGCGTCCCCTCCCTCCCTCCCTTTTTTAAAAGCAGCAGAGCGGGTGGGCCGGCCCAGCAGCAGCAGTGGCCTGGCTGGCGCCCAGTAGCAGCAGCAGCCGCCGCACTTCTGGCTCGAGGCAGCCCAGGATCAACAGTGCCATTTTTTCCTTTTCGCAGAAAAAGTAGCCAGGGACTCAGAAGTAAATATTTATTTACAGAGAGGTCCTTCCACTTCAACCCTTTATAACTTTTCGCTCCCAACACCGATTCACGTGAAACCAATGCCCACGTCTTCAGTTCGTCGAACCCGTTCTAATGATGTCATTTTCATAATGTTTCCATACTATGAAAATGACCATTTTGCCCTTACCCTTCTATCAGCCCTCCGAGGGAGAACGGTTTCCGGCGATCCTTTCCGCGGATTCTCCGCACATCTCCCGGAGTATTCTTCGACCCCCAGGCAAGACGACCATCTGATATATGCCCTAAAGCATTGCTCTGTGTTATTTTTGCATGTTTAAATTAATATGCTTATGCTTGTATGCGTAGTAGTGAGCTGTATGGGACGCTAATGAACCCTTGCCTGCCTTACTTTGGTGACGGCACCACGCCTGTGTTCTGAGCTGCTTCCGGCCGTCCGGGGTGGATGCCAACTTTATATTTCTCTTGTCAGCAACTGGCCCGTGTTCTAAGCTGCTTTTCGGCCGTCGCGGGCAGCTTCTGAATTTCTTTCCGTGGTAGTGACCCTATGCTCTGAGCTGTTCTTCGACCGTCTTAGGGAATTGCTACTTTCTTCTTATCGACACCGTCTCATGCTATGAGCTGCTTTTTAGCCATCTTGAGTCGGGGTTGAGTTATTCCAGTAATGTCCCAGATCTGAGTTGTAAAGACCGTTCTGGCGGCTACTGGTTTATTTGCCGGTTTCATCCAAGGGTTCAGATGGCCGTTACCCTACATCTACAACTTGTAAAGTAATAAGCGTGCCATCTAAATATTGATTCACTAATGACTTGTCATGATATTATATGGAGATAGGTTGTTATGATCATGCATAGCTACTGCCATCTCAAGTTATTGTGATAAACAACCATGCTTATTAAATGTTTGCTTGAACTAATCCTAGTCGGTTGATCTAGAGTCACATATCCGGGCTTATCCGTGCAACCACATTTGCCAGTATGGGACGGCCTTGACTTGGTCTGATCGCGTGCTCTTTTATCGGTACCACCAACTAGGGAAGGTTATGCATGCGTGCTACCCTGGCCCGGTGGGTGACGATAACCTTGTGAGCCCAGTTGAGTTATTTGCCGGTGTCCCCGTTTGGGACAGTTTAGTTGGCCACGACGGTGGCAGGTGTCACGAGGTGACGCAGGGGCCACCCAGGGCAGGACTCCAGGGGAGGATGATTGCTGGTGGTACGGTGGAGGAGTCACGGGTTAGGCAGGTTTCGTTGGAGCAACCCTGGTCCACCCGAATGGGATCACGAGGTCAGGTGCTCCATGGTGTGGGTAAAGTGCGCAACCTCTGCAGAGTGTAAGAATCTATTTGAATAGCTGCATCCACGGTATTGGACAGTCCGTCCAGACCTCACTAGGTGGTCAACCATAATAATGATAAAAATAATGGAAGAACTCGTCTTATGCCCTGAAGTACTCAGTGGATCATGAGTATTCTGAGGGTTGTAAGGCAACCCGAAAGAGAGTAAGTTTGTCAGACTTGCAGTGCAAATGCATAGACAACAGATGATGTCAGGAACATGATATGTTAGCCATGGGATGGTTATGAGATGAGTGGTTGGATAACCAGATGATTTGGATTGGATTTGGATCATGAGAATGTTTGGAGTATGGAATATTTACTTAATATGATTTACCTTACTGCATTTACTTCAGTAGTTATCTTGCTAAATAACCCTGCTATGGCATGATAATCAGTATTGCTAGCTAGTTATGCCATGTCATGATAATTAATAATGCTCTAATGATTGATGCATGCTTGAATGCCATGGATTGCTTTGCTTGGTGTATATGTTGGTTTGGTTTGCTTGCGAGTACATTCAAAAGTACTCAACGGCCTTTAACGTGGCCAGGTTCGCATAAGGATCTGTCGTCCATTGTCGAGGAGCCGGAGCGTTCACGGGCTAGAGGAGTAACCCAGTCAGATCCCTGTGGATTGGAGCCGCACCAAGACCATGCTGCCTTAGATAGAGCTTTTCCGCTGGCATCACTCTTGTGTAATATCATCAATACTTATATATCCATTAATAGAAATGCCTGTGTTCATGATACTTGTTGTAAGCACGCATGCCAGAGTGATTTCCTGGGCTAGCATGCGTGGCGACCGTCTGGCTACAGTGGTAATCAGGTGGGGCGCCACAGTATGAACCATGGAGAAGTTGGAATACAGTAGATATTACACCAATATAAATAAAGAATGAGTTCACAACAGTACCAAAAGTGGTGATTTTTATTTTCTTATACTAACGGATCTCATGAGATTTTCTGTTGAGTTTTGTGTTGTGAAGTTTTCAAGTTTTGGGTAAAGATTTGATGGACTATGGAATAAGGAGTGGCAAGAGCCTAAGCTTGGGGATGCCCAAGGCACCCCAAGGTAATATTCAAGGACAACCAAGAGCCTAAGCTTGGGGATGCCCCGGAAGGCACCACCTGTTTTGTCTTCGTCTATCGGTAAATTTACTTGAGGCTATATTTTTATTCACCACATGATATGTGTTTTGCTTGGAGAGTCTTGTATGATATGAGTCTTTGCTTTTTAGTTTGCCACAATCATCCTTGCTGTACACACCTTTTTAGAGGGACATGCATGAATCGTGATTTATTAGAATACTCTATGTGCTTCACTTATATCTTTTGAGCTAGGCAATTTTGCTCTAGTGCTTCACTTATATCTTTTTAGAGCTGGGCGGTGGCTTTATTTTATAGAAACTATTCAACTCTCATGCTTCACTTATATTATTTTGAGAGTCTCTCTAAACAGCATGGTAATTTGCTTTGGTTATGAATTTAGTCCTAATATGATAGGCATCCAAGAGGGATATAATAAAAACTTTCATATAAAGTGCATTGAATACTATGAGAAGTTTGATTCTTTATGATTGTTTTAAGATATAAATATGGTGATATTAGAGTCATGCTAGTGAGTAATTGTGGATTGTAGAAATACTTGTGTTAAAGTTTGTGATTCCTGTAGCATGCACGTATGGTGAACCGTTATGTAACGAAGTTGGAGCATGATTTATTTAATTATTGTCTTCCTTATGAGTGGCGGTCGGGGACGAGTGATGGTCTTTTCCTACCAATCCATCCCCATAGGAGCATGCGCGTAGTACTTTGTTTCGATGACTAATAGATTTTTGCAATAAGGCAATAAGTATGTGAGTTCTTTATGACTAATGTTGAGTCCATGGATAATACGCACTCTCACCCTTCCACCATTGCTAGCCTCTCTAGTACCGCGCAACTTTCGCCAGTGCCTTACACCCACCTTTTACCTTTCTCAAAACAGCCACCATACCTACATATTATGGCATTTTCATAGTCATTCCGAGATATATTGCCATGCAACTTCCACCGTTCCGTCTTATTACGACACGCTCCATCATTGTCGTATTGCTTTGCATGATCGTAAGATAGCTAGCATGATGTTTACATGGCTTGTCCGTTTTTTGATGTCATTTGCTACGCTAGATCATTGCACATCCCGGTACACTGCCGGAGGCATTCATATAGAGTCATATTTTGTTGTAATTCTTGAGTTGTAAGTAAATAAAAGTGTGATGATCTTCATTATTAGAGCATTGCCCCATGTGAGGAAAAATAATAGAGGCCAAAGAAGCCAACAAAAACAAATGAGAGAAAAGAGAGAAGGGGCAATGTTACTATCCTTTTTCCACACTTGTGCTTCAAAGTAGCACCATGATCTTCATGATAGAGAGTCTCCTATGTTATCACTTTCATATACTAGTGGGGATTTTTCATTATAGAACTTGGCTTGTATATTCCAATGATGGGCTTCCTCAAATTGCCCTAGGTCTTCGTGAGCAAGCGAGTTGGATGCACACCCACTTAGTTTGGGGGGGGGGGGGGGGGGGGGGGGGGGGGGGGGGGGGGGGGGGGGGGGGGGGGGGGGGGGGGGGGGGGGGGGGGGGGGGGGGGGGGGGGGGGGGGGGGGGGGGGGGGGGGGGGGGGGGGGGGGGGGGGGGGGGGGGGGGGGGGGGGGGGGGGGGGGGGGGGGGGGGGGGGGGGGGGGGGGGGGGGGGGGGGGGGGGGGGGGGGGGGGGGGGGGGGGGGGGGGGGGGGGGGGGGGGGGGGGGGGGGGGGGGGGGGGGGGGGGGGGGGGGGGGGGGGGGGGGGGGGGGGGGGGGGGGGGGGGGGGGGGGGGGGGGGGGGGGGGGGGGGGGGGGGGGGGGGGGGGGGGGGGGGGGGGGGGGGGGGGGGGGGGGGGGGGGGGGGGGGGGGGGGGGGGGGGGGGGGGGGGGGGGGGGGGGGGGGGGGGGGGGGGGGGGGGGGGGGGGGGGGGGGGGGGGGGGGGGGGGGGGGGGGGGGGGGGGGGGGGGGGGGGGGGGGGGGGGGGGGGGGGGGGGGGGGGGGGGGGGGGGGGGGGGGGGGGGGGGGGGGGGGGGGGGGGGGGGGGGGGGGGGGGGGGGGGGGGGGGGGGGGGGGGGGGGGGGGGGGGGGGGGGGGGGGGGGGGGGGGGGGGGGGGGGGGGGGGGGGGGGGGGGGGGGGGGGGGGGGGGGGGGGGGGGGGGGGGGGGGGGGGGGGGGGGGGGGGGGGGGGGGGGGGGGGGGGGGGGGGGGGGGGGGGGGGGGGGGGGGGGGGGGGGGGGGGGGGGGGGGGGGGGGGGGGGGGGGGGGGGGGGGGGGGGGGGGGGGGGGGGGGGGGGGGGGGGGGGGGGGGGGGGGGGGGGGGGGGGGGGGGGGGGGGGGGGGGGGGGGGGGGGGGGGGGGGGGGGGGGGGGGGGGGGGGGGGGGGGGGGGGGGGGGGGGGGGGGGGGGGGGGGGGGGGGGGGGGGGGGGGGGGGGGGGGGGGGGGGGGGGGGGGGGGGGGGGGGGGGGGGGGGGGGGGGGGGGGGGGGGGGGGGGGGGGGGGGGGGGGGGGGGGGGGGGGGGGGGGGGGGGGGGGGGGGGGGGGGGGGGGGGGGGGGGGGGGGGGGGGGGGGGGGGGGGGGGGGGGGGGGGGGGGGGGGGGGGGGGGGGGGGGGGGGGGGGGGGGGGGGGGGGGGGGGGGGGGGGGGGGATTATTTGCCTTCATGAGAGAAGCCTCTAGTGAAACCTATGGCCCCCGGGTCTATTTTCCATCATATTAGTTTTCGATCTACTATTTTGCAATCTTTTATTTTTAGATCTATATACCAAAAAAACCAAAAATATTTTATCTTTTATTTATCTATCTCTATCAGGTCTCACCTTTGCAAGTGACCGTGAAGGGATTGACAACCCCTTTATCGCGTTGGGTGCAAGTGTTTGATTATTTGTGTAGGTATTGGTGATTTGCGCATTTTCTCCTACTGGATTGATACCTTGGTTCTTAACTGAGGGAAATACTTACCTCTACTATGCTGCATCACCCTTTCCTCTTCAAGGGAAAAACCAACGCAAGCTCAAGAAGTAGCACCTATCATCCTCAATCTAGTGGTCAAGTTGAACTTAGCAATAGAGAAATAAAACTAATATTACATAAAACTATTAATAGGCCATGAAAGAATTGGTTTAAGAAATTGGATGATGCACTTTGGGCCTACAGAACAGCATATAAATATCCTATGGGTATGTCTTCCTATAAAATGGTTTATGGAAAAGCTTGTCATTTGCCTCTAGAGTTAGAACATAAAGCTTATTGGGCAATTAAAGAACTCAACTATGATTTCAAACTTGCTGGTGAAAAGAGGTTATTTGATATTAGCTCATTAGATGAATGGAGAACCCATGCTTATGAAAATGCCAAATTATTTAAAGAAAAAGTTAAAAGATGGCATGAGCAAAGAATCCAAAAGCGGGAATTCAAAGTTGGAGAATATGTTCTTTTGTACAACTCTCATTTTAGATTCTTTGTAGGAAAGCTTCTCTCTAAATGGGAAGGACCATATATTATCGAGGAGGTTTATCGCTCTAGAGCTATCAAGATTAATAATGCCAAAGGTACTAACCCAAAGGTGGTCAATGGGCAAAGAATTAAACACTATATCTCAGGTACGCCTATTAATGTTGAAAGCAATATTATTCAAACCATGACACCGGAGGAACACATAAAAGAAACCTTCTGAAACACTCCAGAATCCTAAAAAAGATGAGGTACATGATACGATAAGTAAACGGACTCCAAAAAATCCGAAAAAATATTTTTTGTCAGTTTTGGAATATTACAAAAATTAGGAAGATAAGAAACAACCAGGAAGGCAACCGAGGAGGGCACAAGACACCAGGGCGCGCCTGGCTTGCCTGGCGCACCCAGGTGGGTTGTGCCCACCTCGGGAACCTTCCCGGCTCCGTTTTCCTCCCGTTTGCTTGGTTCCCAAGAAAAAATCTTTATATACCCCCCGAACGTATTGACCACCATATCGCGGAGAATCTTCTGTTCTTCTTTCTTGTTGTTTTCTGTTAGATCTGTCAAGCCAGGCATCATGTCTTCTCCCTCCTCCAACAAAGTAGAACGGGATGCTTGGTTGATGAAGATAGAACTAAAGAGAGAGGAAACCATCAAGGGTGATAAGGTCAAGAAAGTCATGGGAGGTCAAGCTCCAGAAGTAGGGCAGGCCGTTCCAGCAGTCGAAGAAGAAGACATCCTTCAACCATACTATGATCATCTTACCCCTACTGAAATTGAGGATTTTAGGACCATTGAAACGGTTCATGTGCAAAATAAATATCTCACTCGTGAAAATATTCTATTGCAAGAGCATGTCATGGCCTTCCGGAGCATCATTCATAGATTGGAGTACCTCCTGAGCCTGAAGTGTGACGCTACCTCATCACCACCACCATCATCATATTCCCCAACAAAGGAGACTTGAGTTCATGGTATGGGCACTCCCCTTGGCTTGTGCCAAGCTTGGGGGAGGTGCCCTAGTATCGTATCACCACCACTATCTTTGCCTTTATCTATTTTAGTTCGATCTTTAGTTATCCTATGATTTAGTTGAATAAAAGTTTAGTTTGATCTATTTTTGAGTGCTTGCTTAGTGATCTATCTATCTATGTAATCGTGTGTGAGATATATAATAAAGAGTAGTTTGAGTTTTGTTTCTTTACTCTTATATTTCAATAAAAAGAAAGGAAAATAAATGAAAAAGATCATATGCTAATCTTATGGTATGTAATGACATCACATAAGGAAAAGTATAAGTGGTAAAATTTATTGGAGATTGACAAACATAGCATTGGTCAATAATGCAATTCATGAAAGAATTAATAAGGGAAGAGAAGATTCACATGCAAATATACTATCTTGGACATCTTTTATGATTGTGAGACCCCATTAAATATTATATGTCAAAATTGTTGACGTTGGACAAAGAAGGCAACATAATGATTTATGTTTGTTCATATTCACATAGAAGTTATATTGTCATAGATCCTTCAACATGTGGTGCTTGCTCAATATCTTTGCTAGCCAAAAACTCCGCACTAAGTAGAGATACTACTTGTGCATCCAAAAACCCTTAAACCCAAAATCTTATTTTGAGAGTCCACCATACCTACCTATGGATTGAGTAAGATCCTTCAAGTAAGTTGTCATCGGTGCAATAAGGCAATAAAAATTGCTTCGAAATGTGTTGGATCATTTAGTGTAAGAGAAAATTGAGCGTTGTACGAATTTGTGATGGAAAAATAATAAAAGTGACGGACTGCGTAATAAAGGTTGCTATCATAAGGGGCAATACAATGTGATGTTCTTTTGCATTAAGGGATTTGGCATACAAACAAAAAGCGCATGGCAACCTCTGCTTCCCTCTGCGAAGGGCCTATCTTTTACTTTTATGTATTTAATTTTATGCAAGAGTCAAAGTATTCTTCCCTATTCCTATTTTTTCTCTTTTTGCAAGCATCATGTGGTGAGGAAAGATCTAGGCACATATATCTAGTTGGATATGAGTGAGCATGAGTTATTATTGTTGAAATCACCCCTGAGGTGAATACGTTGGGAGGCGAAACTATAAGCCCCTATCTTTCTATGTGTCCAGTGAAACTTTTTGTTCATGGGTATGATGTGAGTGTTAGCAATCATAGAAGGTTAAATGATGGTTGAGTATGTGGACTTGCCTAAAGGCTCTGATATGTGACCCTTCCTGAAAATATGATGAATTGTAGTTGCAAAGTTGACTGAGAACATAGTTTGTTGGTTTTCAATAAAGTTTATGCTTTATACTTCAATGTTGTGATGAATTGTTACTTGTTCATGGGAAGTTATATGATAAAAGTTGTGTGATAAAGTTTTATGTTAAAGTTCTTTGCTGTTATAATAATAAGCATGATGCTTCTATGTCCGTATTTTATTTTTATCGACACCTCTCTCTCTCCCTCTCTCTAAGCATGTGGGCATGTTTTTCGATTTTGGTTTTTCGCTTGAGGACAAGCGAGGTCTAAGATTGGGGGAGTTGATACGTCCATTTGCATCATGTTTTCCTACTGTTATTTATAATGTTTTTATGCATAATAATTCTTTATGGAGTAATTCTAATGCCTTTTCTTTCATAATATGCAAGGTTTACACAAAGAGGGAGAATACCGGCAGTTGGAATTCTGGACCTGAAAAAGCTACGTCAGAGTTACCTATTTTGCACATCTCCAAAAGAGCTGAAAATTTACAAAGAATTATTTTGGAATATATGAAAAATACTGGAGCAAATAACTACCGGAGGGGGGCCACCTGGTGAGCACAAGACACCAGGGCGCGCCAGGCCCCCCAGGCACACCTTGGTGGGTTGTGCTCAGCCCAGCCCACCTCCGGTGCCCATATTTTGGTATATAGGTCATTTTGACCTAGAAAAAATTAGGAGGGGACTTTCGGGACGAAGCGCTGCCGTCTCGAGGCGTAACTTGGGCAGGAGCACTTTTGCCCTTCGGTGGAGCGATTCCGCCGAGGGAACTTCCCTCCCGGAGGGGGAAATCGAAGCCATCGTCATCACCAACAACCCTCTCATCTTTGGGAGGGCAAACTCCATCAACATCTTTAACAGCACCATCTCCTGTCAAACCCCAGTTCATCTCTTGTTTTCAATCTTTGTACCGGAACCTCAGATTGGTACCTGTGGGTGACTAGTAGTGTTGATTACATCTTGTAGTTGATTACTATATGTTTTATTTGGTAGAAGATTATATGTTCAGATCCATTATGCTATTTAATACCCCTATGATCTTGAGCATGATTATCATTTGTGAGTAGTTACTTTTGTTCTTGAGGTCACGGGAGAAGTCATGTTGCAAGTAATCATGTGAACTTGGTATGTGTTCGATATTTTGATAATATGTATGTTGTGATTCCCTTAGTGGTGTCATGTGAACGTCGACTACATGGCACTTCACCATATTTGGGCCTAAGGGAATGCATTGTGGAGTAGTTATTAGATGATGGGTTGCTAGAGTGACAGAAGCTTAATCCCTAGTTTATGCGCTACTTCGTAAGGGAACGATTTGGATCCAAAAGTTTAATGCTATGGTTAGATTTTATCTTAATACTTTTCTCATAGTTGCGGATGCTTGTGAGGGGGTTAATCATAAGTAGGAGGTTTGTTCAAGTAAGAACATCACCTAAGCACCGGTCCACCCACATATCAAATTATCAAAGTTGCGAATACGAATCAAACCAACATGATGAAAGTAACATGGTTAAATTCCCGTGTACCCTCAAGAACACTTTGCTTATCATAAGAGACCGTTTTGGCATGTCCTTTGCCACAAAAGGATTGGGCTACCTTGCTGCTCTTTATTTACCGTTACCATTATTTGTCCGTTACAAATTATCTTGCTATCAAACTACCTGTTACCGACTATTTCAGTGCTTGCTGAAAATACCTTACTGAAAACCACTTGTCATTTCCTTCTGCTCCTCGTTGGGTTCAACACTCTTACTTATCGAAAGGACTACGATTGATCCCCTATACTTGTGGGTCATCAGGCAGGAGCGGGAAGCATAATATGGAAGACGTGATCCCTGTCAAAGATTAGTCTGTATTGGAAAGGATGTTCGCCCCTCTCAAGAAATTGGAAACGTTCCATAGCGTCATAATCGAGAAAAGCAGGTGGTAACTGAGTATCATTTTCTCTTATAGGTACCCTGAGATAATTAGTTAAATGAGTGGTATAAAATCCACCAAAGAAATCTCCATCTAAAGCATTATTATGTAACCGCCTTGCAACAATGGCCCCCAAGTTATATCATTTATCATCCATTACCGCACTCTTGAGGACACTTAAATCAGGATAGCAACGGTGGCCATGGTCATGTTTCCCATTAATGCATCTTCCTATAAAGAGAGCAAAATAATATAAAGCAGGAAAGTGAATGCTCCCTATAGTAGCTTGTGTTACGTTTCTAGTTTCTTCCCTAGTGACGCTAGCAAGGAATTCAATGCAATCAGATTTACGAGGTTCAGTATAAATGCCCCATTGCGGAATTTTGCATGCTTCATTAAAATCTTCAGGGTCCATGCGAAATGATTTATCATAGAGATCAAATAAAACAGAATGTGTATTGCGCTGGACTGAATACTCAAATCTCCGCACAAAGGAATCAGTAAGATTGTAGTATTGCAAGCACTTATCTGACAAGAAGTCCGTAAGGCCAGCGTTGTGCACGTACATATCAAATTCTTCCTTGAAACCTGCGCAAGTCATGAAATGATCTGATGGCCATTTGCAAGGTCGCACTAGAGATTCCCGCGGTGGTTCAAGGGATGACTCTCGTATCGCGAGCCTTGGAGATTTCTTCTTTGAGGAACCACCTTGGAACATTTTTCTAAACATTTTCTTCCTTTGAAAAATTTCTGAAATTTTTAGTGACTCAAAATAAAAGTGAACCAAACTCAACAAAACTAATAGCAACTACTCCTACAAGTGTCTAGAGGCCATATCATGCAACAAGACCACTTTGAACCATATAAATTTGACACGCAAGCTCAAGAACATGGTCACCACAGCAGCAAACATTTGCAATATATAAAGCACTATAGCAAAAACTAATTAGACCAACGGAGGAGTCACATACCGATGAACAAGCCCCTAAAACAGTTTCGGAAACGGAGCTCCGAGCAAGGAGATCAAAAATGGCAGCAAGATGAGCAAGAACACGGGTTTGAGCAAGTTTGTGAATTTTTCTGGAGGAAGAAGAAGTGGATGGGTGGCTGGAATAAGTGAGGGGCCCTACATGGGCCCCACAAGCCTGCATGGCATGCCCAGGGGGTGGGCGTGCCCTGTGAGCTTGTGGCTCACAGGTGCACCCCCTAGGGTGTGTTTAGTGCTAAAAAATTTCAAATGTTGTAGAAAAAATCATATAAAATTTTCAGCGCATTTGGAGAACTTTTATTTTCTGGTCATTTTTTTATTGCACGAATAATTTAGGAAATAGTAAAATCATAGCATTTCTACTTTATTAATTCTAAATAACAGAAAGTAAAAAGGTGGGTACAGAAGGTTGTGTTTACTAAATTCATCCATCTCATGCCCGTCAAAAGGAATCCATTAATAAGGTTGATCAAGTCTTATTAACAAACTTCTTCCGAATGACATGAAACCAGATAATCTTCGTATAACACTAGGTTACCTCAACGGGGATATGCATGTCCCCGACAATAAGAATTTCATACTTCTTTTTGACAGTAGGAATAGGGAATTCAAAACCTCCAATAGTAATCGTTGAAATTTTTCTAATAGAATTGATACTATTCACTTGAGGTTGTTTCTTTGGAAAGTGTACCGTATGCTCATTACCATTAACATGAAAAGTGACATTTCCCTTACTGCAATCAATAACAGTCCCTACAGTATTAAAAAAGGGTCTACCAAGGACGATCGACATCTTGTCGTCCTCAGGTATATCAAGAATAACAAAGTCCATTAAGATAGTAACATTTGCAACTACGATAGGCACATCCTCACAAATACCGATGGGTATAGCAGTTGATTTATCAGCCATTTGCAAAGAAATTTCAATGGGTGTCAACTTTTTCAAATCAAGTCTACGATATAAAGAGAAGGGCATAACACTAACATCGGCTCCTAGATCACATAAAGCAGTTTTAACATAGTTTCTTTTAATGGAGCATGGTATAGTTGGTACTCCTGGGTCTCCTAGTTTCTTTGGTATTCCACCTTTAAATGTGTCAAGCATAGTGGAAATTTCAGCTTCTGGTATCTTTCTTTTATTTGTAACAATATCTTTCATATACTTAGCATAAGGAGACATTTTTAGAATATCAGTCAAACGCAAGCGCAAAAAGATAGGTCTAAGCATTTCAACAAAGCGCTCAAATTCTTCATCATCTTTATTCTTTGAAGCTTTAGGAGGAAAGGGCATGGGTTTCTGAACCCATGGATCTATTTCTTTACCATGTTTCCTAGCAATGAAGTCTCTCTTATCATATCTTTTACTCTTAGGTTGTGGGTTATCAAGATCAACAATAGGTTCTATCTCCACATCATTATCATTACTAGGTTGAGCATCAACATGAACATCATCATTATCATTATTACTAGGTTCGTGTTCATCACCAGATTGTGTTTCAGCATCAGAAATAGAAATATCATTTGGATTCTCAGGTGTGTCTATAATAGGTTCACTAGAAGCATGCAAACTCCTATCATCATTCTTTTTCTTTTTATTACTAGAAGGACTAGGTGCATCGGTATTAGTTCTTTGAGAGTCTTGTTCAATTCTTTTAGGATGGCCTTCAGGATACATGGGTTCCTGAGTCATTTTACCACCTCTAGTCATAACTCTAACAGCATGATCATTCTTTTTATCGTTCATCTCATTAAGCAAATCATTATGTGCCTTGAGAACTTGTTCTACTTGAGTTTTTATCATGGAAGCATGTTTACTAACAGCCTTAAGATCATTAACAGTTCTAAACATATAATCACCCAAGCATTCAATCATATAAGGATTTCATTTCAATTGTCTACTAACATTTGCAGTGAAGTTTTCTTGTTTAACAATAAAGTTATCAAATTCATCCAAGCATTGACTAGCAGATTTAGTATAAGGAATATCACCTTCATCAAATCTATAGAGAGAATTTACCTCTACTACCTGTGTCGGGGTATTAAGACCATGTATTTCTTCAATAGGTGGTAAATTCTTAACATCTTCAGCTCTAATACCTTTTTCTTTCATAGATTTCTTTGCCTCTTGCATATCTTCAGGACTGAGAAATAGAATACCTCTCTTCTTCGGAGTTGGCTTAGGTGGTGGTTCGGGAAGAGTCCAATCATTATCATTGCTCAATATATTATTCAATAGCCCTTCAGCTTGTTCAACAGTTCATTCCCTGAAAACACAACCAGCACAACTATCTAGGTGGTCCCTAGAAGCATCGGTTAGTCCATTATAAAAGATATCAAGTATTTCATTTTTCTTGAGAGGATGATCAGGCAAAGCATTAAGTAATTGGAGAAGCCTCTCCCAAGCTTGTGAGAGACTCTCTTCTTCAATTTGCACAAAGTTAAATATTTCCTGTAAAGCATCTTGTTTCTTATGAGCAGGAAAATATTTTTCAGAGAAGTAATATATCATATCCTGGGGACTACACACACAACCAGGAGCAAGATAATTAAACCATATCTTAGCATCACCCTTTAATGAGAAAGGAAATAACTTAAGAATATAGTAATAGAGATTTTTTTTCCTCATTAGCAAATAGGGTGGCTATGTCATTTAATTTAGTAAGATGTGCCACAACAGTTTTAGTTTCATAACCATGGAAAGGATCAGATTCAACCAAAGTAATTAACTCAGGATCAACAGAGAATTCATAATCCTTATCAGTAACAAAGATATGTGAAGTAGCAAACTTAGGATCATATTGCATTCTAGCATTCAAAGATTTTTCTTTCAACTTGACTAGTAATTTCTTAAGATCCTCTCTATCCTTACAAGCAAGAAAGTCCCTAGCTACCTATCCATCCATAACATAACCCTCAGGTATAACAGGCAATTCATATCAAGGAGTGCTAGGTCTAATGGGTGTTTCAAAGTTTTTAGTTTCAATAATTTCATCAGTTTCAAAAATATCATCAGTTTCAGCATTCTCAATATCTTTAGCTCTAGCAAGTTGTTCATTAAGAAATTCACCCAGTGGCACAGTATTATCAAGCAAAGTACTAGTATCATCATAAGCATTATTCATAGCAGAAGTAGCATCATCAATTCCTTGTGACATATCAGGATTAATAGCAGGTGGTGGTGTCGCAAGCTTACTCAAAACATAAGGTGAATCAAGTGCAGAGCTAGATGGCAGTTCCTTACCTCCCCTTGTCCTAGAGGGAACGATCTTAGTTCTTGGATTTTTCAAATTCTTCATAGTGATCAACAGATATAAATCCCAAGTGACTCAGCAAATAGAGCTATGCTCCCTGGCAACGGCGCCAGAAAAAGGTCTTGATAACCCACAAGTATAGGGGATCGCAACAGTTTTCGAGGGTAGAGTATTCAACCCAAATTTATTGATTCGACCCAAGGGGAGCCAAAGAATATTCACGAGTATTAGCAGTTGAGTTGTCAATTCAACCACACCTGAAAGACTTAATATCTGCAACAAAGTATTTAGTAGCAAAGTAGTATGATAGTAACGGTAACGGTAGTAAAAGTAAGAGTGGCAGTTTTGTAGTGATTGTAACGGTAGCAGCAACGAAAGTAACTTAGCAAGATCAATATGTGAAAAGCTCGTAGGCATTGGATCAGTGATGGATAATTGTGTTGGATAATATTCATCATGTAGCAGTTATAACCTAGGGCAACACAGAACTAGCTCCAATTCATCAATATAATGTAGGCATGTATTCCGTATATAGTCATACGTGCTTATGGAAAAGAACTTGCATGACATATTTTGTCTTACCCTCCCGTGGTAGCGGGCTCCATAAGGAAACTAAGGGGTATTAAGGCCTCATTTTAATAGAGAACCGGAACAAAGCATTATCACTTAGTGAATACATGAACTCCTTAAACTACGGTAATCACCGGAAAGAATCCCAATTATTGTCACCTTGGGGTATGCGGATCATAACTCGTAATAGGTGTCTACAACTTGCAAGATAGGATCAAGAACACACATATATTTATGAAAACATAATATGTTCATATCTGAAATCATGGCACTCGGGCCCTAGTGACAAGCATTAAGCATAGCAAAGTCATAGCAACATCAATCTCAGAACATAGTGGATACTAGGGATCAAACCCTAACAAAACTAACTATATTACATGATAAATCTCATCCAACCCATCACCGTCGAGTAAGCCTACAAAGGAATTACTCACTCCTGGCGGTGAGCATCATGAAATCGATGATGAAGGAAGGTTGATGATGATGATGGCGACGGATTCCACCCTCCGGAGCCCCGAACGGACTCCAGATCAGCCCTCCCAATGAAGAACGGGAGGTGATGGCGGCTCCGTATCATAAAACGCGATGAATCCTTCTCTCTGATTTTTTTCTCTGCGAATAGGTATATATGGAGTTGGAGTTAGGGTTGCCGGAGCTCCAAGGGCCCCACAAGCCTGGGGGCGCGCCTTGGGGGGGTGGGGGTAGGCGTGCCTCAGGGCTTGTGGCTCGTGGGTGGCCCCCCTCTGGTATCTTTTCTGCCAGTATTTTTTTTATATTTCAGAAATATTCTCCGTAAATTTTCAGGTCAATCCGAGAACTTTTATTTCTGCACAAAAATAACACCAGCGCAATTCTGCTGAAAACAGCGTCAGTCCGGGTTAGTTCCATTCAAATCATGCAAATTAGACTCCAAAACAAGGGCAAAAGAGTTTGGAAAAGTAGATACGATGGAGATGTATCATAGATGACCGGTGCGGTTCCAGGGCTCGATGCCTCTATCGTCATGGGCGCACCTAGGTATCTCTAGCCCCAGCTCTGTGACAGCAGTGTCACGAGGTTCACGACAACCAGATGCCCGGCACTCGGCGACACTCGGGATGCACTGGCGCTCGCCGATACTCGGGATGGCAGTTTTGCCCATGGGTATGGGTACCCGCGGGTACCCTACCCGAAAACAACGGACATGGGAAAGACTTGGCAAGATTTTGTACCCACTAGAACATGATGGCGTGCGTTGCTGCGCCCGTCAATTTTGGCGATAGAACGGTAAGGTTCTAAAAATATATGAAATAGTCGAAATCTATAAAATGTATGGAGGTATGCAAGGTGAAAGTTCAATTTTCAAGATTTTTATTAGCAATGGACCATGATGGCTCACGTTGCTGCGCCCGTCAATTTTGGCGATAGAATGGTAAGATTCTAAAAATATATGAAATAATTGAAATCTATAAAATGTATGGAGGTATGCGAAGTGAAAGTTCAATTTTCAAGTTCTTTTATTAGCAATGGAGATGGTGAATATTTGCAGGAATGGGAACCACAGCAAACATTTCAATCGTGTCCCTATGATTTGTCTTTAGAAGAAAAAAGCTTTCATTGCGGGAGCTTTAAAAATGAGCAGATAGAAGGGTTTAGAAGAATTGATACATTGATATTACCAAAATTCAGTCCTAAAAAATTGTGCATTGGTACAGCAGCATAGAACTAATGGGTAGCTTGAAAGTAAAACATAGCCAGATATTTATAAGCAAGCCAGAAGAAGTTGTGATTGTACTAAAAGAGTGTACTTAAGGGCCTGTTTGGTTCTCACCCTGGCATCTATGCCTGGCACAAAGTGATGCCTGGACATAGCCTAAAAAGTAGAAAAAATCTGCCTGGCCAGGCACGGCATGTTTGGTTGCAGACCACGCCTGGAGAAAGCTCAATTCTTAAAAGAGAATACTTTTTAGACATGGCCCACATATGAATTAGCTGATTGCAGCTGAATTAGCGGCCAGGCAGCGCCCGAGCGACCTATCTCCTATGCCTGGGCCAGGCTAACCAACATGCCTGGTGCATGTGCCAGGCTAAGCAAGGCAGGGGCATCACCAGGCCAGGCTGCTTTGTGTTCATCTGGATAACAACCAAACAATCCTCAGGCAGGTTTCAGGGAGACTCCAGGCCAGGCGTAGCAGAGTGAGGAACCCATCCAAACAGGCCCTAAGTCTGTTCTCACATAGGTTCTGAAGCAATATCCACATGCATAGAACGACTTCTCACTGAACAAGACAACGCTCGAGGCATGTTAGGACTTCTTTTCAGCAGGCTTCGAGGGATATAGCCATCGTAATTACAAAATACAAGTACACAACGCCCTTTTTTCTCAAGAGAGAACACATCGCCATTCAAAGGTCAATTTTTCTCAAAAGAGAACACACCACCATTCAGAGGCCGAAGGATCAACCGAGGCTACTGCAGGAAATCGACCTATCTCAAACTCCAATACTGAACACTCATTTTGCAGCAGCATATCTTGTTGCAGTTCTCCTCCCGGCCAGTCATCCATGTGATGGTCCTGTTAAACTGAACATAATTACAAACCCTCAAAAAGGGATCAAGGAACAAAATCAGATCGTCATAGATCGGACGGAATCAAATCTTAGAAGGGGAATGGCATGGTGGAGGAGCAGAGATTGAATACCTATGGATTTTGGCTGGAAGCCTGGTTGTGACGGGAGCGAGGCCATTACGGACTGAATACATCACAGCCCTGCCTCGCTTCGAACAATCAGCCCTGCCTCGCTTCACCCCACGTGGACCGATCTTGTTGAATGTTTTCCTCTTCCGATCTGATCGATTGAATCGTATCGAAGGTCATTTGCTTGATGAGAACTAGTCTCCAAGATCTTCTTGAATCAATTGACCAAACCATGATGAATGCCACCTGTAGAAAATAGATTTTGGAGTGACATTAGCACCTTAAAATGGACCTACAACCATAGCAAATTTTTGCTATAGAGCGATAATTCTAGTAGTATGGAGGGGAGCCACTGAGGAGCAGAGGGGACGGCAGGTGGCCACAACCAAGTGGCCAGTGCAAAGCTTTTGCAGAAGGATGAAATGGCAAAGAGCGGGGGAGACGACACATTTTATATGTAAGCTACTAACTCGTAACTAAACTCCAATGTCAGCTGTCGTTTTCAAATTTCATTAATGGCACATAGGAACGGCGATGAACTCCAATCGCCGCCGATACCTCTTTGATAACCCACAAGTATAGGGGATCGCAACAGTTTTCGAGGGTAGAGTATTCAACCCAAATTTATAGATTCGACACAAGGGGAGCCAAAGAATATTTGTAAGTGGGGGGGGGGGGGGGGGGGGGGGGGGGGGGGGGGGGGGGGGGGGGGGGGGGGGGGGGGGGGGGGGGGGGGGGGGGGGGGGGGGGGGGGGGGGGGGGGGGGGGGGGGGGGGGGGGGGGGGGGGGGGGGGGGGGGGGGGGGGGGGGGGGGGGGGGGGGGGGGGGGGGGGGGGGGGGGGGGGGGGGGGGGGGGGGGGGGGGGGGGGGGGGGGGGGGGGGGGGGGGGGGGGGGGGGGGGGGGGGGGGGGGGGGGGGGGGGGGGGGGGGGGGGGGGGGGGGGGGGGGGGGGGGGGGGGGGGGGGGGGGGGGGGGGGGGGGGGGGGGGGGGGGGGGGGGGGGGGGGGGGGGGGGGGGGGGGGGGGGGGGGGGGGGGGGGGGGGGGGGGGGGGGGGGGGGGGGGGGGGGGGGGGGGGGGGGGGGGGGGGGGGGGGGGGGGGGGGGGGGGGGGGGGGGGGGGGGGGGGGGGGGGGGGGGGGGGGGGGGGGGGGGGGGGGGGGGGGGGGGGGGGGGGGGGGGGGGGGGGGGGGGGGGGGGGGGGGGGGGGGGGGGGGGGGGGGGGGGGGGGGGGGGGGGGGGGGGGGGGGGGGGGGGGGGGGGGGGGGGGGGGGGGGGGGGGGGGGGGGGGGGGGGGGGGGGGGGGGGGGGGGGGGGGGGGGGGGGGGGGGGGGGGGGGGGGGGGGGGGGGGGGGGGGGGGGGGGGGGGGGGGGGGGGGGGGGGGGGGGGGGGGGGGGGGGGGGGGGGGGGGGGGGGGGGGGGGGGGGGGGGGGGGGGGGGGGGGGGGGGGGGGGGGGGGGGGGGGGGGGGGGGGGGGGGGGGGGGGGGGGGGGGGGGGGGGGGGGGGGGGGGGGGGGGGGGGGGGGGGGGGGGGGGGGGGGGGGGGGGGGGGGGGGGGGGGGGGGGGGGGGGGGGGGGGGGGGGGGGGGGGGGGGGGGGGGGGGGGGGGGGGGGGGGGGGGGGGGGGGGGGGGGGGGGGGGGGGGGGGGGGGGGGGGGGGGGGGGGGGGGGGGGGGGGGGGGGGGGGGGGGGGGGGGGGGGGGGGGGGGGGGGGGGGGGGGGGGGGGGGGGGGGGGGGGGGGGGGGGGGGGGGGGGGGGGGGGGGGGGGGGGGGGGGGGGGGGGGGGGGGGGGGGGGGGGGGGGGGGGGGGGGGGGGGGGGGGGGGGGGGGGGGGGGGGGGGGGGGGGGGGGGGGGGGTTGCATAATCATTGCCTTGGATATCGTCATAACTTTGCGCTTTTCTATCAATTGCTCGACAGTAATTTGTTCACCCACCGTATTATTTGCCTTCATGAGAGAAGTCTCTAGTGAAACCTATGCCCCCGAGTCTATTTTCCATCATATTAGTTTCCGATCTACTATTTTCCATCATATTAGTTTCCGATCTACTATTTTGCAATCTTTTATTTTCGGATCTATAAATCAAAAACCCAAAACTATTTTATCTTTTGTTTATCTATCTCTATCAGATCTCACTTTTGCAAGTGACCGTGAAGGGATTGACAACCCCTTTATCGTGTTGGGTGCAAGTGTTTGATTGTTTGTGCAGGTATTGGTGATTTGAGCATTCTTCTCCTACTGGATTGATACCTTGGTTCTCAAACTGAGGGAAATACTTATCTCTACTTTGCTGCATCACCCTTTCCTCTTCAAGGGAAAAACCAACGCAAGCTCAAAAAGTAGCAGGAAGAATTTCGGGCGCCGTTGCCGGGGAGATCTACGCCAAGTCAAGACATACCAAGTACCCATCATAAAACTCTCATCTCTTGCATTACATTATTCGCCATTCGCCTCTCGTTTTCCTCTCCCCCACTTCTAAAACAATTTTCGAAAAGATTCGCCCTTTTCTTCGCCCTTCTTCCGTTCGTCTTTTCGTTTGCTTTTTGTTTGCTCGTGTATTAGATTGCTTGCTTTGTCACGGTGACTCAAGAGAATACCAAATTGTGTGAATTTTCCAATACTAATAATAATGATTTTATTAGTACTCCGATTGCTCCGCCACTAGTGCGGAATCTTGTGAAATTAATGCCGATTTGCTGAATCTTGTTATGAAAGATCAATTTTCTGGCCTTCCTAGTGAAGATGCTGCATCCCATCTAAACAATTTCATTGATTTGTGTGATATGCAAAAGAAGAAAGATGTGGATAATGATATTGTTAAATTGAAGCTATTTCCGTTCTCACTACGAGATCATGCTAAAACCTGGTTTTCATCTTTGCCTAAAAATAGTATTGATTCATGGAATAAGTGTAACGATACTTTTATTTCCAAATATTTTCTTCCAGATAAGATCATCTCCCTTAGGAACGAGATTATGAATTTTAAGCAACTTGATCATGAACATGTTGCACAATCTTGGGAGAGGATGAAATTAATGATACAAAATTGCCCTACTCATGGTTTAAATTTATGGATGGTCATACAAATTTTTTATGCCGGATTAAATTTTGCTTCTATAAATCTTTTAGATTCGGCCGCGGGAGGTACTTTTATGGAAATTACTTTATGAGAAGCTACTAAACTCCTAGATAATATTGTGGTTAATTATTCTCAATGGCACACCGAAAGATCTTCTACTAGTAATAAAGTGCATGCAATTGAAGAAATTAATGTTTTGAGTGGAAAGATGGATGAACTTATGAAATTATTTGCTAGCAAGAGTGCTCCTATTGATCCTAATGATATGCTTTTGTCTACTTTGATTGAGAATAATAATGAATCTATGGATGTGAATTTTGTTGGTAGGAACAATTTTTGTAATAACGCGTATAGAGGCAGTTTTAATCCTAGGCCGTTTCCTAGTAATTCCTCTAATAATTATGGTAATTCCTACAACAATTCTTAAGGAAATTATAATAAGATGTCCTCTGATTTTGAGAATAGTGTTAAAGAATTTATGATTTCGCAAAATAGTTTTAATGCTTTGGTTGAAGAAAAATTGCTTAAGATGGATGATTTGGCTAGGAACGTGGATAGAATTTCTCTTGAGATTGATTCTTTGAAAATTAGATCTATTCCACCCAAGCATGATATTAATGAGTCTCTGAAAGCTATGAGAATTTCCATTGATGAGTGTAAAGAAAGAACCGCTAAGATGCGTGCTAAACGAGATTGGTTTGTAAAAGCGTGTTCTTCTAGTTTTTGTGAAAATAATGATGAAGATCTTAAAGTGATTGATGTGACTCCTATTGAATCTTTGTTTTCCAATATAAATCTTGATAAATATGG
Source organism: Thinopyrum obtusiflorum (assembly GCA_036873465.1). NCBI lineage: Eukaryota > Viridiplantae > Streptophyta > Magnoliopsida > Poales > Poaceae > Thinopyrum > Thinopyrum obtusiflorum. Next base: position 67,973 of record JAAAWM010011224.1, read on the forward strand.
GACTGGAGATGAGTCAACTTTAGTTAAAAGGCGTCCCAATGATTCGGAGTTTATAGATCTAGATGCAAAAATTGATAAAAGTGGGATTGGAGAGGTCAAGACTTTAAGTAGCAATGAACCCACTCTTTTGGATTTCAAGGACTTTAATTATGATAATTATTCTTTAATAGATTGTATTTCCTTGTTGCAATCCATGTTGAATTCTTTTCATGCTTATAATCAAAATAAAGCTTTTACTAAACATATCGTTGATGCTATGATGAAATCTTTTGAAGAAAAGCTTGAATTGGAAGTTTCTATCCCTAGAAAACTTTATGATGAGTGGGAACCTACTATTAAGATTATGATCAAAGATTATGAGTGCTATGCTTTGTGTGATTTGGGTGCTAGCGTTTCCACGATTCCAAAAACTTCATGTGATGTGCTAGGTTTTCGTGAATTTGATGATTGTTCTTTGAATTTGCATCTTGCGGATTCCACTATTAAGAAACCTATGGGAAGGATTAATGATGTTCTTATTATTG
>JAAAWM010011225.1:0-68592 GCA_036873465.1 Thinopyrum obtusiflorum
TTTGAGGACTTTCGTTGCTTCGTCTCAACTTTGGAATTACCCTGCTATTACCTGCACGCAACCATCTTTATGAAGAAATTTGGGCTCAATGGTCAAAAGTAATATCTGATCAAGAAGATGGTAATAATATGAAGTTCTTCTATTTGATTGTAAATGAAAAACATTAAAATAGAATCTTTCAGCTTGAAGAAGATGAGGGGAGCACTGTGGGCCAGGACCATCTGAAAGCTTACATAACTATTATAAGCGTCTTTTTGGCTTTCCATAATCCAATCTCGCATTTCTACTGAAAGACAACATTGATGATATACCATAAATCATCACCAGGGAAAGTGTTGCGTTGACAACACCTTTTATGGAGAAGGAGATCTTTTAGGCCATATCTCACATGGGGCGTAATAAAGCACCGAGACCAGATGGGTTCCCTGTCGAGTTCTATCAGAAATGTTGGGGATCATTAAGGGTGATCTTCTTCCAATGTTTGAGGACTTATACAATGATGATCTTTCGTTGCCTCGTTGCTTCATCTCAACTTTGGAATTATCCCGCTATTACCCAAGATAGTGAATGTTGTTCGGATTGAAAATTTTAGACACAGATGTGGGCATAAAGGTGGGCCCTAATAGATTTTCTACTATTGCTCATACGGTCGTGCGCCCAATGCAAACTTCATTTTATGCCTGGTCGCAATGTTCTTGAGGGGGTGGTTGTTCTTCATCAGACGATCCATGAGCTTCACACTAAGAAACTCGATTGGATTATCTTTAAGGTAGACTTCAAGAAGGCTTACGAAAAAGTAAAGTGATATTTTTCTTCAACAAGCCCTTTGCATGAAAGGGTTTGCCATTGAAAGATGACATTGATAAACTAACTATTATAAGCGTCTTTTTTGGCTCTCCACAATCCAAATTTGCATTCCTGAAAGATGACATTGGTAATATATCTCAACTCTTCATCGAGAAAAATGTTGTGTTGACAACACTTTTCCTGGAAAAGGAGGGTTTTTAGACGAGCATAATAAAGCGTCGGGACCAGATGGGTTCCCCGCCGAGTTCTATCAGAAATGTTGGGGAGTCATTAAGGGTAATCTTCTTCCAATGTTTGAGGACTTTCGTTGCTTCGTCTCAACTTTGGAATTACCCTGCTATTACCTAAGAAAGTGGATGTTGTCTGGATTGAGCAATTTAGACACGTCTCCTTGTGGAACGTTAGTTTATATTTTTGAAATGTAAAAATATTTTACATAAGTTTTTAAACGTTCATTGTACATTAGAAAAATGTTAATGCAATGTTAAAATTTGTGCACACAACTTTTTTAAAATGTTGATAGCATTCAAAAAATATATTCATGACAATTAGAAAATAATCAGGCATTTAAAAAAACCATGGCATTTTAAAATATTTATGCAGTGTAAATTTTTTGTATAATTTAAAAAGAATTTGTTACCATAAAAAAATTTACGTGACATTAAAAAATGTTTATGCGTGGCAAAAATTATTTTTGTGACATTTAGAAAATATTTATATAATGTAATTTTTTTGCGTAGTTTTGAAACTGTTTCGTACCATTCAAATCCTCTGGTTGGGATGGTTAGGTGGACAGTGGTATCCCCATCCCACAAGGGTTCAAGTCCTGGTGCTCGCATTTATCCTAGATTTATTTCAGAATTTTCGGTGATACGCTTTCAGTGGGAGGAGATGTTCCCTACGGTGACTTCGTAAAATCTCAAGATGATGTGCCGGATCAGTCTCTCGAAGGTGCTCTTAGGTGTAGGATGTACGTGTGTGCGTTCATAAGGGTGAGTGTATGCGCGTTTATATGAGCGCTTGCGTCTGTGGTGTGTTGTGTTAAAGAAAAAACCTTGCGGCAGAGGCGAAACCAAAGGATCTCTCGGCACGGGCGAGATATAGCCTGCCGTATTAGCTGTACTAACAAAAGAAAGGATCTCTCGGCGGCGGCCTACCCAGACCGGGCTGGCTGATCCAGCCCATCACCGGTGCTGTCGCCTTGTTGGGCTGTTCCATCGAGATCGAGCCATCGAATGAACCAAACGCCGCCGCCTCCACAACTGACCTGGCCGCCCCGGCGAGTCGGCGACCCGCCTCCCGCCTCCACGACTGCCCCGGCCCACGCATCCCCTTGCTCCCCAGTACCCATCACCCGTAGAGCCATCCCCACTCTCGCACGGCCGCGGCCCGCGGCGCCGCCTGACTCCGAACTCGGCGACCTCCGAGCACGAGCAGTCTTGCCCACTGCCGCCGGCGAGCTCCGACCGGCGACGTCCTGAGGACCTGAGCGCGACCTCTGAACGCCTTCGAGGCATCGAGCTCGACTCAGTTGTTCGAGGTAACTAGTGTCACTGTAGAAATTAGAAGTACTGCCTCAGTTCAGTCTTCAGAGCTAGCTGGTACTGGGGTACTGTATTTTCTTTCTGCAATGGGTCTAGTCTCCAGTGAAGCCTGCTTGGTGACAATTATTGAGTGAGATGATGCTTTTGTGGCAATGATAAAGCGTAAAGTAGTTTAGTGTTGTAGATTTCTACTCTTTTTATCTTTTATTCTTGCAAGGCTATTTCATCTCACCAACTAGTTGTGTTGTGATATATGCAAAAAATAATATTAGGGCATAATATTTGCAAATTTCAAACATATTTAGGGAACTCTAATGCTGCGAGACTTGATTAAGCTATTTGTAGCGCTCTTTTGGTCAATTTTGTAGCATACGTGTGATGTCTGTATAATTTTCGTTGGAGGTGGTACACCCTATAAAATGTTCTTCCTACTGCCACTGCTGCTATGAGTTGTTCTTCTGAAATGGGAATTGTTGAGAGTTGAGACTTGAGATACAGGCTTTTGCTATTATGGATTTTATTCCTTAGTTGTAAAGCTTATGTTTTTTAAAATGGCTTGAATATTCTGTCCCTTCTTTTTGCAGAATTGAAGTACACTTTCTGCTTCTATATTCTGTACCCCTGAATGTTTGGGACCTGCGGTGCCTACAGACTTGCATTTAACCCGTAAATTTGATGAGAAGATTGGCAGAACATTTATCTTACATTCCCAGATCTCTTTCCTTGATACAATTCAAGGAAATGTCCTCATTCTCTGCTGGTCACGGACGCCGTCCGAAGAAGAAGCTTTATCACCGTGAGCCTGGTCTCGACAAGGCCATGGACCTCCAAAAGAAGCCTGCTCTCCTCCTCCGTCTCCGTGAGCTCATCTTGGCCCAAAAGACAGGTTCACTACTTGTACGTGACCTGGAAAAGGAGGTTGGCTTTGTCCAAAAATGGAACTTTGTTGCACTGATTGAGCGCCACCCCAATATCTTCCGGGTCTCTGGTGGAAGTACATCGCGTGAACCCATTGCTGTCACGCTTACTGAGAAGGCCAGAAATATCTCTGGTGAGGAGATCCAAGCACAGGAGCTAATGGAACCTATCTTGGTAAGAAATCTGAGGAAGCTGTTAATGATGTCCATGGACTGCCAGATCCCTTTAGAGAAGATTGAGCTCATCCAACCTGAATTGGGTTTACCAAAGAACTTCAAGGACAAGTTGATTCCTAGTTACCCTGATTTCTTTTCAATACGTGATGTGAGAGGATTGGACCATCTGTGTTTAGAGAGTTGGGATTCTTCACTAGCAGTCACAGCACGAGAAGAAAAATTGAACTTCGATGGTTTCCAAATGGAGTACAGAGGGGTTCCTAAAGATGGAAATATACTGGGTCCTTTTGCGTTCAAGTTAAAGTATCCAGCAGGATTTAGGCCCAACCGGAAGTACCTTGAGGAGGTGGTCAGGTGGCAGAAGATGGCATTTCCTTCACCTTATTTGAATGCTAGGCGAGTGGAGCCTGCAACTCCACAGGCTCGGAAGCGGTCTGTTGCTGTTCTACATGAGGTCTTAAGCTTGACAATGCAGAAACGACTGACATCTGATAAGCTAGAAGTCTTCCATAACGAGTACAGGCTGCCATGCAAGCTACTTCTTTGTTTAATAAAAAATCATGGTATCTTCTACATCACTAACAAGGGAGCAAGAAGTACCGTCTTTCTCAAGGAGGCCTACGATGATACTAACCTCATTGAGAAGTGTCCTCTGCTGAAATTCCATGATCAGTTTTCCTCTTTAATTGGACGACCATGCTCCGACTTGAATACTCCATTGGCAGTATAGCTCGGGTATTAATTTATATGAGAGGCAAAACCATGATGTGTCTGGCTGGTGCACCTTCTTTGTTGATGATTGCTTGATGCTCTCGTGAGCCCATTTGCACACAACAAACTATGTAAGTCCTCTGTACAATGGATGTTTCTTGCACCTTAGCTGTTAAAGATAGAACTGTAAACACCAACATCACATCGTCAACTATGAAGCCCCCTAGGAATCAAGTTGCAGCTCAGCTGATGAGAAGTCCATGTTTGTACGGAAGTCACAGGTTCAGTTGGAATGCAGTGGTTAGGTTGAGGAATTCGAGAGGATTAACTCCAGTTGCGTAGCTTATAATTCCCTACAGTATCAGTTCTGCTTTGTACTAACATATGTAATGTTGAATTTGTTTCTCCTGCTTGGATGGCTTTCTATGTTTGGCTCATAAACGGTAGTCAGACACTCATTTATCTGAAACTCTATTATTCACCCAGTGCCATATGATTCTGCTTGCAGAAGGATATTTGTTACTGTTCTGCAACTTGTTTCTAGAGAGTTCTGCAATGTAAACTGTCTCATTCACACAGTCATACCACTAGATTCTCTTGGTTGGTTGGGTGTTTTAATTCATTACCAGCATTATCCTTCCTTGCATGAACTGACCGTTGGTAATGGTTTTAGCACATTAACAAGCTGGCATCTCAATCAGTTCTTATTTTGTTGTTTTCACATCCATTAACAGGCAGAAAGCACCTGTAAAATGCTCCAGATGCTGTCAATAATTGATTTTTTTCCTTCGATCTAGCACATTGATTGGTCTGCTAATTTCTGAATTTGTTGGCAATGACTATCTACATTCACTGTATGTGGTTCTGTCTTGATGCTCGTGTCACTGGTGACTTCAGTTATCTGCATTGGACATGTACAGTATCATTCACTTATCAGTCTAGTTATTTATGTATTTAGGTGGCCTGTTTACTGAATAGCTGCAAGACGTCCCTAGAGGTTGTTTGAGATGCCTAAGAATGAGAAATGACTTCACATGTAATTGCACATCTTACTAGATATAATTGATCGGTTGTGACAAAATATTATTATAGGCATCTGGATTCATAGACTTGCTGCTGGGAGATACTGTCCTTTGTTTTGATGCCTTCCTATATTATTAGTTTTCTTAGTATCAACTTTATAAACATAATGTGTTCCGGATGATTGAGACATGACCCTGTTAGTTAGTTTTTTCTTCACATCTTATGTATTTCAGTTGTCAGATTGTTTGTTTACATGGATCAAAATGCTGCGAAGAACATAAATCTTTGCTTTGTTATGGACCTGTTGTTTCTGTGAAGCAACTAGTAAAGAGTATCCCTTGTGGTGCATGCAAAATTTGATTATTTGTAATCAATTAGTGAGCATGTCGAAACATGTGCTGAACCATGTCTTTGCACTGTTATTTGAAGTTTATTTGTTTTCGATAATGGATTTTCTCCATGGTTATTTGGATAGCCCTCTTAATTTTTTTTATCTCAGAAATGTGAAATACTGCATTGTTAAACTCACATGCTGATTATGTTTTCAAACAATTGTGAGTCGTCTTGGATAGCTGTAACATGTATACACAACTTCCATTTCCACATTCAACTACTCATTTTGCATTACCACATTCATCATGTGCCCTTTGGGATACCTACGAGAAGAACGAAGATCAGGCCTATTTCCGTGTTTCAGCAGAAAATAGAAGTCCTGCTAAGGTTTGGACTGTGATAGCTCATGATTACACCACTACAGTCTGCGTTTTGACAGTCACGACACCTTTTTGCTGCAGATTGCCCCATTTCTGTTAAGCGAGACGAACGCGCATGGGATTATCGTCCTCATTCGATGCATTTTTGTAATGTACATTGGCAATTGTTCAGCCAATGGAACTCACAGAGGGTCAACTATAAGCGAAGATGGCCTACCAATTACTATAGGATCTTTATCCATCAGGAACAGTTATGCAGCAAGCTGGCATGAAACCTTTCTTCTCCTGTTAATATGTCAGTACAAATATTGCAATCCAGCAATAACAGTCAGTCTTTGTGTGTTGTCAGATTATTCTGTAGCGAGTCTCTGGTACTGATATTGTTTCTGTGTGATGTAGCTTTGTGTCAAAATCAATAGGCTGTGTGCCAGTCAAAGCACAGGGACAATGCAATGGAGTGCTTTGATGGACTGAGTGATGGCTGAACAATGGCATCCGCAAAAAGGCTGTAGGCTAGGTGCTTGTTTAGCCCTACCAGCGAGATCAGGGGATCACCACTTACCATTGATCTCGGACCGGATTCTAAGCACGCAGAGCTTTGCCGGTTTGTTACGCCAATCAATATAACCCGCAACAGGCTATTCATGGGCAGGTTTGGATCCCTTTCAGGCTAATCTTGAGTACCTTGTGATGTATTCCTGCATTGAAGTGGTTGCCAACATAGAATGATGCCTTGGTGGGGGATGCATATATACTTATAACTCCAACACCAAACACAGCTCTCAGTGGGTGGCCGCTGCTCAATTATATAACCCCTGAAAGTGAAGAGCATGAACAGGAGCGGTGATTGGGGCCAGATTCTGCAGACACTAAGGGGAGCACCTATGATGGTGGTCAGATGCACAGAAAGCTGGATTTGGATGGGTGCTAGAGGCTTACCCAGAAAAAGTCAAGCAAATACTACAACAGATGGAGACCGGAGGCCCCCGTCCCTTTCCTGATCCTGTTTGTTTTTTTTCTCCTGGTAAGCATTTCCAAACCATGTTATTTCCACAACTTGCACTCTGAACCTCTCTTAATGCTTTTTTGGGGGGTCTATTATTGGCCACCAACAGCACATGCTTTACTTGCCCTTCAGTCGCTTTCAGGCTCTGTTGACCCATCTGGATTTCCAATTAATGCGTCTTTCTTGTACTCCAGCCTTTGCTTGCCTGTCCATGTCCCTGAGTAGCGTTGCCTGCTCCATAAACAACTTGTGTGTGTGGCTATAGGCTAGGGCCTGCCTTTTTTTAAGTTGGCAACTTCCACAAAATTCATGAGTTATCACTGCTTCAGGAGCTGGCTTTGGTCGCTTGCATGGTTTTGCTGTCTCTTTCTACGGACCCTGCCTTGACTTTAGGAAGCTGCCACCATCTTTACTTGTCTTTCGCTTTGATTCTCATAGTTACCACTAGACTTCGGCCTAAAATCTTATTTTATTTGCTGGATTAGGTAGAGTTCCAGTTCTCAGCTCTTACGGTGGGTGCATCTTCCCGTTTCTACTCCTGGGTATAGTTTGAGAAGCTTCTTTGAATCGCGCCGTTCGACAACGTCTCTTCATTTGCTGGTCGAACGTCACAATTAGCGTGGCCAGTCAATACCACCCCATGTTTCCATCATCATCTGCCTGGTGTCTATCCATTGGGAGTCCGACAAAGAAGCACCCGATTTACGGTGCGAAACAATCTTTTTCGATTGCTTGGATGAATGCTTGGCCATCTCCATCGCCCTGGACAAACATTTGGACCGTCTATCTATCAGCATCGTGCTGGAGCCCCGTTTCTTCCCACTCGGTGCATAGCCAATCCACTGACTCTAGCAGCAGGCCATTTTTATACTCGTCTCATCTGAAGAAAGTAATGTGTGCGTGCATTGATGTATACGTGGAGGCGTGGCCTAGCCATGTGTGACTTGGTTGGTTCAAATTTCGCAATCTGGGCATATATTTGAGGGTGCCTGTCCCTTCTCTCCTCTGCATCCGATCCAATCCAATCTCTTTGTTTTCATGTCTCGTCTCCCTGATCTTTCTTTATCGGTATCACGTCACCAGGTAGTAAAGACGTATCGAGGGGAGATTATTCTAGCCGAGACCCAAGAAACGATTTTATTCCATGTCGACGAGACTCAGCACGAGCATCTGGAGAGGGAAATGAATCATTCCGCGTTTAGCTCATCGCCGGCCGGGTCGACAATCAATTTAGGTCGGCATTTGATTTGAGATAGCTTCTGGCCACGTTACGCGTACGTTGTTACATCGCGTACTATGTACGTTGTTACGTGTACGTTGTAAAGAAGCAATCTGACATCTTATGCATTTCAGATGTCAGATTGATTGTTCACATGGATAAAACGCTGCGAAGAACATAAATCTGTGCTTTATTATGGACCTGATGTTTCTGTGAAGCAACTAGTAAGAGTATCCCTTGTGGTGCATGCAAAATTCGATTATTTGTGCTCAATCAGTGAGCATGTCGAAACATGTGCTGAATGCCTGAACCATGTCTTTGCACTGTTATTTGAAGCTTATTTGGTTTGGATAATGGATTTTCTCTATGGTTATTCGGATAGCCCTCTTAATTTTTTATCTCAGAAATGTGAAATACTGCAGTTTTTAACTCACATGCTGATTATGTTTTCAAACAACTACTTGTCGCCTTAGATAGCTGTAACATGTATACACAACTTTTGTTTCCACATTCAACTACTCATTTTGCATTACCACATTCATCATGTGCCCTTCGGGACACTTATGAGAGGATGGAAGATCAGACCTATTTCCTTGCTTCTGAAGAAAATACAAGTCCTGCTAAGGTTTATACTGTTATAGCTCATGATTACACCACCAGTCTGCGTTTTGATAGTCATAACACTTTTTTGCTGCAGATTACCCCATTTTTGTTAAGAGAGACCAACACTCATGGGATTATAACCCTCACTCAATGCATCTTTGTAATGTTCACTGGAAATTGTTCAGGTGGTTGGAACTCACAGATGGTCAACTATAAGGGACGATGACCTACCAGTTACCATACGATCTTTATCCAGCAGGAACAGTTATGACATGAAATCTTTCTTCTCTTGTTAATATCTCATTGCAAATATTGCAATCCAGCAATCAGGGTCAGTCTTTGTAGCATGGGTTTGATGTTGCTAGATTATTCTGTAGCAGAGTCTCTGGTACTGATATTGTTTCTGTGTAATTCAGCTTTGTGTCGAAATCAGTACGCTGTGCACCAGTCAAAGTACAGAGACAATACAATGGAGTGCTTTGATGGGTCGAGCGATGGCTGAACAATGGCATCCTCCAAAAGGCAGGTCAGGTACTTGTTTAGCCCTACCAGCGAAACTGGGGAAACACTGCTTACTGTTGATCTCGGACCGGATTCGGAGCACGCAAAGCTTTACCGATTTGCCACGCCAATCGATACCCGCAACGGGCTATTCATGGGCAGGTTTGAATCTCTTTCAGACTGTCTCGAGTATGTTGTGATATTCCTGCATTGAAGTGGTTGTCAAGTTTAACATAGATTGATATTCTTGGTGGGAGATGCATATATACTTAACTCCAACGCCAAACATGGCTCTCAGTGGGATCGAATCAGATGAGCATCTGCTAAGTAAAGAAGGGCCGACAAAATTGTGCATTGGTGTGGAAAGCAATACGCTGTGCACCAGTCAAAGTACAGAGACAATACAATGGAGTGCTTTGATGGGTTGAGCAAGGGCTGAACAACGTCATCCTCTGAAAGTCTGTAGGTTAGGTGCTTGTTTAGCCCTGAATAATGACCGGCGAAATTGGGAAAACACCGCTTACCGTTGATCTCGGATCGGATTCTAAGCACGCAGAGCTTTGCCGGTTTCTTACGCCAATCGATATATTACCCATAACAGGCTATTCATGGGCAGGTTTGGATCCATTTCAGGCCAATCTTGAGTACCTTGTGATATATTCCTGCCTTGAAGTGGTTGTCAACATAGAATGATCAATAAATGTCTTGGTGGGGGATGCACATATACTTAACTCCAACGCCAAACACAGCTCTCAGTGGGATCGAATCAGATGGGCATGTACTAAGTAAAGAAGGACCGACAAAATTATGCACGGCGTGGACACATGGAGGCCCAATTATAACCCCTGAAAGTGAAGAGCATGAGCAGGAGCAGTGATTGGGACCAGATTCTGCAGACACTAAGGGGAGCACCCACCTATGATGGTGGTCATGAGCCTGGTCAGATGCACTGAAAGCTAGATTTGGTTGGGTGTTAGTGGCTGTAGTCTAGGATGGCTTACCCAGAAAAAGTCATGGAAATGCAACGGATGGAGACCGGAGGCCCCCGCCCTTCTCTCATCCTGTTTGTTTTTCTGGTAAGTATTTCTCTCTCCCTCTGCAGTAGCCTTCCAAACCATGTTATTTCCACAACTTGCACTCTGAACCTCTCTTAATAATACTTTTTGGGCTCTATTATTGGCCACCAACAGCACATGGTTAATGGTTTCCTTGCCCTTCAGTCACCTTCCAATTGATGTGTCTTCCTTGTACACCAGTCTTTGCTTGCCTGTCCATGTCCCTCAGTAGCATTAGCATTGTGCGCTCCATAAACAACTTTTGTGTGTGGCTAGGGCCTGCCTTTTTTAAGTTGGCAACTTGCACAAAATCCATGACTTGTCACTGTTTCAGGAACTGGCTTTGCTTGCTGCATGGTTTTGCCGTCCCTTTCTTTCTCCGGACCCTGCCTTGACTTTAGGAAGCTACCATTATCTTTACTACTTGTCTTTCACTTTGATTCTCATACATAGTTACCGCTAGATTTCGACCTAAATCTTATTTTGTTTGCCGAATTAGGCAGGGTTCCAGCTTCTTGCAGCTTATTGGTTCAGTAACATCATTGGCCTCTTCATTTCTGATGAATGTCTCTATTGGTTCTTAGCTTTTACAGTGGGGTGTATCTTCCCTTCTATACTCTTGGCTCTTGGGTACGGTAGGTTTTCAAACATTAGTGAATTTTTTTCTACAACAAACTTTAGTAAATTTGGCATTGAGTAGGTTCTCTGAATTTTCCTTTGCTGGTCGAACGTCGCAATTAGCGTGGCCAGTCAATCCCACCACCCCTGTTTCCATCATCGTCTGCCTGGTGTCTATCCATTAAGGGTCCGACAAAGCACCCCATTTGCGTCACGAAAGAACCTCTTTCGATCGCTTGAACGAACAAATTGGCGCTCAGCAAGCATAGAATCCCGATTCGAACACCAGAACCCGCTCGCCCGGCCATCTCCATCGCCCCGGACAAACATTTGGACCGTCTGTCTATCCATCAGCATCGTGCGGGAGTGCCGTTTCTTCCTACTCGTGCATCATATAGGAGTAGCCTCTACTGACTCTAGTAGCAGGTCATTTTTATGCTTGTCTCATCCGAAGAAAGCAATGTGTGCGTGGAGGCGTAGGGGTCCAACCATCCATCCATTTCCATGGTGGCGTAGCCAAGGCTAAGCCATGTGTGATTTGGTTGGTTCAGATTTCGCAATCTTTGGCATGTTATTGAGGGGGGCTGTCCCTCCCCCTGCATCCAATTGGGGGGGGGGGGGGGGGGGGGGGGGGGGGGGGGGGGGGGGGGGGGGGGGGGGGGGGGGGGGGGGGGGGGGGGGGGGGGGGGGGGGGGGGGGGGGGGGGGGGGGGGGGGGGGGGGGGGGGGGGGGGGGGGGGTTCTTTGTTTGTGTGTCTCCATGATCTTTCTTTATTTATCTGTAGCATGTCACCGGGTAAAGACGACGTATGGAAGGGAGATTATTCTAGTTTTGTTCCATGTGGATCAATGGGACTGAGCACGAGCATCTGATCTGGAGAGGGAAATGAATCATTCCACGTTTAGCGCATCATCACAACCCGGCCGGGTCGGTCAATCAGTTTAGGTCGGCATTTAGATGGCTTCTGGGTGGGCTGTGGCCACGTTACAATCATACATTCATACGCCTATCCTATTGGTTGGGCTCAGTGTCAGTGGATCCTTTCTTCAACTCTAGAGCATATATTTCTTCATCTTTTTTTTGTACGCCAGTGGCCAACCCATCCATGGTACAATGACTTGTGCAAGCTGATGAGCACGGCCGCACCGCACCGCACCGGCACCACCCTAGCATCCATCCATCCATCCATCTGGTCCGAGGTGACGCAGGCCCGGCTGGGGATTCACACGGCACAATGAGACGACGAGACGAGAGGATGCACACGCACCAACAGCTTGGGTGGGCGCGCGCGCGTGCGGACGGCAACGCCGTGCCGGCCGTGTGTGGCCTACAGCCTCAGCCTAGCACGCACGCACGCACGTACAGGCAAAGCCCAAGTTGCTCCGCATGGGGCTGGAGGACGCAACGACATTGCAACAATCTCGACCGTGAGGTCTGCTGTTCTGTGCAGCGCTGTGGTGGCCCGGACGGACTACGGAGACCGGAGCGGACTGCTGCTGATTGCGTTGCGTGCTCGGCCGCAGGGCAAGCACGTACACCTAAACTTCTTATCGCTTGACCAGAATGCTAAGGTGGTGGCGATGAGGATCCACCATGCCCGGCCGGTACGTCGTAGGCCCTTCCCATCACGCCCGCCCACATGGATGGATGGATGGCATCTCATTCTCAATTCTATCTATCTATCTATCTATCTATCTATCTATCTATCTATCTATCCCTGTGCTGTGATGTGCTGTGCGTGAGGACGAGACTAACGGTGCAACAGGACTGCAGATAGATAACGTGGCCGGCCGGCCGAGAATTCTATTCTCGCCTCCATGTGTACCTCCCTCCCTCTAGGCCATGGAAGCCAGGTCAGCTCATCAGGATATCTATCACCCAACCAACCTTTGAACCTTAGCGTACAACGTATATATCCTCATGTGCTCCTGCCCAAAAGGGCCCCAACTTGCTACATTCTGGGGGGGGGGGGGGGGGGGGGGGGGGGGGGGGGGGGGGGGGGGGGGGGGGGGGGGGGGGGGGGGGGGGGGGGGGGGGGGGGGGGGGGGGGGGGGGGGGGGGGGGGGGGGGGGGGGGGGGGGGGGGGGGGGGGGGGGGGGGGGGGGGGGGGGGGGGGGGGGGGGGGGGGGGGGAGATCCGAGGATGCGGTGACTTTAGATTCTCACCGGATATATCGGGGAAAAGGCAGCCATCCGTCCAACTCTCACACAAGTTGGAGCTGGAGTTGGATTGGACTCGTTTTCTTTTCTAAAAAAAAGGAGTGAAACTGATACAACACCAAGCAGTAAAAAGATGTCCGAACGAGATCCGAGGACTTTAGATTCGCACCGGGTATATCGGGGAAGGGAAGGTAGCTAGCCATCCAACTCACAACTTGACTCCCACTTCTTTTCAAGGAGGTACGGTGTGTGTGTGTGTGAGCCTTTGGAAAAGAAAGAATGAAAGAGCTGTGTGATCAGGACAAGAATATGTCTTAATCTGATGATGCCAATTGCCAAGAGCCCCTTGACGTGGAGAGCATGCACGAGCACAAATCATAAAGCAACACCCGTACTAGTATTATTGTTTCTTTGATGATTCTTGGCCTTTGCGAGGAAGCTCTAGTGCAGGAATCCAGTGATCTCCACAACCACTTTCCCACACGGCCGAGTCAGATCTGCTAGTAGCTCTCTTTAGTTTATAACCTCTCTTTGTTCGTCTCTTTGTTCCTCCCTTTTCCCAACATGCATTTCCTAGTCTTATCGAACTGGGGGGGGGGGGGGGGGGGGGGGGGGGGGGGGGGGGGGGGGGGGGGGGGGGGGGGGGGGGGGGGGGGGGGGTTTCTTGCGTCCTCCATTAGGTTATCGTGATGAGTTTCCTTTCTTTTTCTAGCACTAGATCAAAGTGGGGGTGAACGGATGGATAATACGGTTGGGGTCGATGGGAACAATAATGGAGCCACGGAATTTTATTTACGAAATTGAGGAGGACATGCTGTCACATTCACCTGCGTACTGTGCTACCACGTGTCTGCTAGGCTACCATCTAGTATCTACACATGCTGGGTGGGAGATCGGCAATGGCTTTTAGTCTCAGCCTCTCCAGTTTCCTTTAATTGTTCCCCTCTTTCTCTCGTTCTTTCGTTATCCCAATTCCTTGTCCCATCTTCCATGGCAAATGCTGGAAAGCAGCTGAAGCGATTCCATTGGCAAATTAAAGTGGAGGCAATAAGGATACTAGCTACAACGATCGATTGATGGATGCTGCCGCGTGGCCGTACGGTCTTCTCATCGAAATGATTGATCATGACATGATATGATATGATATGATAATCTTAAAGCACAAGTTTTTTCTTTTGGGGTTAACCTTCATCTCATTCAGGCTACTTCAGAATTCATTTTCTCAAAGAAAATAACATTACTTCATAGTCACAGGGCATTAAGACACTATACACAAAAGAAAGAAAACACATGGCACTGAGACATTTTTGCTATTGTGGAGAGCAATACTGGTCATTAGTACTAGCTAGCCCACCATCCCATGTATGTGCATCTTAGTCAGCAATGGGAAACTAAAGGTGGATAGGATGAGCGCTGTGGTGTTTGTCCATGACCATGCTCTCACAATCACAAAGTAACCTGATCTTATTCTGCCACATTGAGCGCATGGTTGAGGTTGATATATAAAAACTGTGGGATAATCTCTGGCTTTCAGTAGCCCCCCATGCATGCACCAACGCTAGCTACTAGCATGGTCTGTAGATCCAAAAAGGCTAGTGGTTAGCGTAGCCCACAGCCAGGAGAACAAATCTTTGCCATCTTTGCTGGGTCTTGTCTGTCCCTTGGTCACTTAATCGGCTTTCAGGGAGGAATAAATTAGGTTCCGTGTGGTGGTGTAGTAGAAGCTAGCTAGTATGCCATTTGTGTAGGAACTAGCTAGTAAGAACAAAAGATATCTCTTTGCTTTCGTGGAGCAAAAATTCCTCCCATCAACCTTTTCAATCGTCAAACGATGTTCCTGTCTCTTTCCTTTCCTTTCACCCATACATTCACCTTTCGACTGAAAATAGAAAATGGGCCCTTCTAATTGCATTAGGTTTAGATGTGACGCTTGTTGGAAAGAAAAAACAAGATTGGTGCCAATGTTAGGTGAATTTTCGCTTTGTGAAATGCCATTCACTTGCAACCGCTTAGTTTTCAACTGGCTTGTCTGGTCGAATGGCGTAATTAATCGTCTCATTTTGCATGCAAAAAGCTCTCTCTGGAAAAAGTTATGCCTGATAAAAATGAGTAGGCGGTAACAGGTGCTGAATTGTGCTACCTCTGTTCCTAAATAGATGATGGCTTCCTCGAAAACCTGCAACCTAACTTTTTCAAACTTCAACTAATAACATATAAAGTTTGGATTAGTAAAGTAAAAAATATATAATTGGATTTGTCATGGAAAACATTTCTATAATATTTTTTGCTGGCCAGAGACGTATTTTAAAGAAAGTGTCCTTGTCTAAAGCGTCGTCTGCTTACAAACAGATTGCCTCTGAAGATTTTGCAAACTTAATTGAGGCTAACTCCTCTCCACCTTCTCTTTTCTATCTACATATAGCCGAATCCACAAAGCCAGTTGCACACTAAGCTAGAATAACCAAGCTTTGGCAGCTAATCCATGCATCCAACCAACCACCAAACCACACGTATGACCACTGAAAAATCTTGAGAGGGACAAGAGACTTTTCGGTAGCAGTTAGCACTGGCTCCTTTATACCTCCCCCGCCTTCTAATTTGTTTCGCTACCACTCCAGATAAATGGAGGAATCGCGCTCTGATGTTGACGGGCAAGATGTAGACACGCGAGAAGAAAAAGTCCTGCTACCATGAGTGATTGCAGACACACGCACGTACATAGCGATAGGGTGATGGCTGACGATTAACCATATCTTGGTTATCTTTTTGCTTGTGCGATTAAAGGGGCCGGCGAATCACAAGCATTTGGACAAATGTGCATGGACCTTGTGGTCTCTCACAACCGTGACACCTAGAGGAGCCCGAAAGGCAACCGGGAAAATGACGGCATGCATCCGGGTATAAGTATTGTGTGGTAATACCGTGTGCTCATTTGTTGATGATATTGACATGCTGGTATATTTGTTGATGATATTGACATGCTAATATATTTAATCTGGTCGACAACATTTCCACCTCGGCAAAGGAAGTCAGAGATAAAATACACTCACTTATTGATGCATATTTGTTGATGCGTATGGCTATTGGTATGAAAATGAAAGTCATGCAATATGACACCGCTAACCACTCTGCGCGAAAGGAAAATTAGGAAGGACCATGAAAGGAAACTTCTAGCCCTCATTTGTGAGCTGTGAATGGTCACGTTTAATTTCATCGTGATAAAAGAAGGGACCGTCTATTTATTTCATCGTGATAAAAGAAGGGACCGTCTATTTAACAGGTACCTGAAAAACACGTTTCCATCAATCACTTTCTTTCCTGGCCATCAGATCAATATCCAACAGCCATGATCATGCCGCAACCTTTTCGTCTTCTTCCTACCTATCTTCTTCCTCCCACACGACGGTTCCTCCTCCCCCACGACCTACCTCACCCCATCCATCCGCCTCCACCTCCCGTAGCCAGCGGGTGCTACCGCGCACCGCCTCACCACCCCGCCCTCCCCTCAACTTCCCCACTGACATTGCTGGCTACCGCCCCGGCCATCCCTCTAAGCCCCGCACCACCAGTGAACAACTCCGGCGGTCCCCTGCACCCTCCACCCCTAAGATAGATAATGGTGATGCTTCTTCCCCTTAAGATAGATAGTGGGGCTGCTTCTTCTCCGACGAGCTCGAGATGAACTAGAAAAAGTGACAGGCACAATGAAAAATTTCAGGTACCTGAAAAATAGCAAAACCAGAGCGGGGAGGCCACCTGATGGCTTCCTGTGTGTCTAGAAAAAAATTACACACTTATTAGTGCTATTTATTGATGCATTATACTAGCTATTGGTATGAAAAATCTGTCACAACTACCACCCCAAGATAAATCAGCCTCTACCCCAAGAAAAGTCTAGGGTTCCCCTGCCTCCCGCCAGCGCCGCCGTCGGTCTGCCTCGTCTCCGGTGGCCTTAGGGCCATGGCGGCGCGGTGGATCTCGGCCCTTATCGGCGGGAGGGCTCTGTTTTTAGTTGTTCCTTCGCGTTTTGTTAGGGTTTGTGTCCTGCTTAGGAAGACGAGACGGCGACTGCTCCCTGAAGATGGAATAAGGTTCTCCCCGTCTAGACCCCGTCCCGATGGTGTGTCTAGCATCGTCGGTGGGCGTGTGGAGATGTGTCTCCGGCGGATCTGTCCTTGGTGGATTTGCTTGGATCTGG
This sequence comes from Thinopyrum obtusiflorum, assembly GCA_036873465.1. Lineage (NCBI taxonomy): Eukaryota > Viridiplantae > Streptophyta > Magnoliopsida > Poales > Poaceae > Thinopyrum > Thinopyrum obtusiflorum. The sequence continues at coordinate 17,252 of JAAAWM010011225.1, forward strand.
TCGTAGTTCGTTCACGTTCATGTGCTTTCAGGTTGGATCCTTCTGATCTACGATACTCTTCATCGGCGGCGGTTGCTGTTCTGCTGCGCTGGTCCTATGGGGCCTTAGCACGACGACTTCCCGACTGTCTACTACAACAAGTTTTGCCCGGCTCCGGCGAGGGAGGGGCGATGACGGCGGCGCGCCTTCGGCTCGCTTCAGTGCTTGTAGTGGTCGCTATGTGGTCTACGGATCTGGATGTAATTTTTATTATTTCTGGTGTTCGTTGTACTGCCATGATTGAAGATGAATAGATCGGAAGTTTTTTCGCAAAAAAAGCTATTGGTATGAAAATGGAAGCCAACCAATATGACACCAGGCGTGGTAACCACTCTGCGTGAAGGGAAGATCGCAGAAAGGAGTATGAAAGGAATGCTCTTAATTGGATGATCTTGTAGTATTTTCCATTGGAAGAAGGAAGACTTGAAGAGAAAAGGTTTCATTTTTCTTAATGGTTGATTGTATTTGGTGTTGACAACTATCCATCTCCAAATTGTCCGAGATGATAGATGAGGGGTACCACATCATCACTCGAAATTGGAAAAATAAACAAGAGAGGAGATGCCAGCATTTTAGCAGCTAATCGATGCATCCAAGCAACCACCAAACGACACGTATGACCACTGAAAAATCTTGGGCCGGACAAGAAGCTTTCTCAGTAGAAGTTAGCATCCGCTCCTTTATGCCTTCCCCGCCTTTTAATTTATTTTTCTAGTACTTCAGATAAATGGAGCAATCGCTATAATGAGGTTGATGGGGGAGAAGTGGACACGCGAGAAGAAAAAGGCGTGCTACCATGAGTGACCATGGACACCACACACACATCGATAGGGTGATGGCTGACGGTTAACCATATCGCAGTTATCTTTTTGCCAGTTGTGCGATTAAAGGGGTCAGTGAATCACAAGCATATGTGCTGAATAGGGCAAATGTGCATAGACCTTCTGGTCTCTCGCAACCGTGACACCTAGAGGAGCCCAAAAGGCAACCGAGAAAATCCGGGTATACATATTGCGTGGCAATACCGTGTGGCCCACAAGTGTCAAATCGGTGTCTGATTCTACATGTCGATGATATTGACATGTTGATATAATATTTAGTTTAGTCGACAACAATTCCATTTCGGCAAAGGGAGATTGAGATAAAATGCACACACTTATTGGTACCTTTTTTTTTAACACAGTACAGACGTAAGCGCTCACACACGCACACCCTATCCCTATGAGCACTTTCGAGAGACAGGGATACCACTATCCTTCTAACTATCCAACCATAGGGGTTGGTTCGCATTGGTACCTATTTGTTGATGCGTGTGACTATTGGTGGTACGAAAATTGAGCCAACTATTATGGCACCAGGTATGCTAACCACTCTGTGTGGAAGGAAAATTAGGAAAGACTGTGAAAGGGACGTTCTTAATTGGATGATCTTATATGTGCAGTTCGTATAAAAAAATCTATTGAATCGCCTTTAGTAGTTAATTAATTGTATTTGGTGTTGATAACTATCTATTTCCAAATCGTCCAAGGAGACAGTTGAGCGGTACCGCATCATTATTCAAAATTCGGAAAACAAATGACGGAGGAGGTACCATCATCTTAGATGTCGACATAACAAGATGGTCTTGTATCCCCTTTAAGAAAAGGTCATGTATGACCGAAAACTTCATGCCTACAATTCTCTAAGCTAAGTTGTCCCAATACCGAAGCAGGTGTGCTGAATTTTAGCCACCAAATCATTTTTACACATCCAAATGAAGAGAGAGAAATATAAGTCAATGGCCATGTAAATAAAGCTTGATATGATATGGTTGCTGTCTTGCTGGTACCTGCCTAGCCGGTTCCCTTTTTCCAAAACAGGACTAAATCTCAAGTCAGTCCTGCATATGCTTTTTTAAACATCATGTATCCAAACCTGGACGTCCATGTATATATGAAATAATCTTGAGGACGTCCATGTATATATTTTAAGACGTACTGTGTGGCAATACCGTATGCTCATTTGTTGATGATATTGACATGGTGATATATTTGCTGATGATAATGACATGCTGATATAGTATTTTAGTTCAGTCGACAACATTTCCACTTCGGCGAAGGAAGGCGGGGGTAAATTACACGCACTTATTGGTGCCAATTTGTTGATGTGTATGACTATTGTTATGAAAATGGAAGCCAACCGATATGACACCAGGTGTGCTAACCACTCCGCATGAAAGGAAAATTAGAATGGACTGTGAAGGGGACACTCTTAATTGGATGATCTTGTATGTGCAGTTCAAATAAAAAAATCTATAGAATCATTATTTTAGTAATTAATTAATTGTATTCGGTGTTGATAACTACTCTATCCATCTCCAAATCGTCCGAGGTGACAGTTGAGGGGCAGCACATCATTACTCGGAAAACAAACGAGAGGAAGGAGTGCCATCATTTTACAAGTCGACATCACGAATGGTCCTGTGTGAATGAATGAAAACTTCTAGCTGGCCTACACGTCTCTGAGCTAAGCTGTCCCAATACCGAAGCAGGTGTACTGAATTTTAGCCACCAAACCATTTATATTTCTGAACTAACGTGCAATTTAAACAAATGAAAGAGAAAAATAAATACAAGTCGACGGCCATGTAAATAAAGCTTGATATGACATCATTGCTGGCATCAGCTAATATAAGCTGGTTCCCTTGTTCCAAAACAAGACTAAATCTCAGCTCAATCGTGCATGTATATTTAAACACCATGTATCCAAACCCAGACGTCCATGTATATAAAATGAGAGTATCCACCTGTTGGTATTCTCATTCTGTATGTTGAAGTGTTGAAATGTCATGCCAATAGATGATGTATATGTAGTATGGATTGATTGAGGAGTACGTATGTAGCTTATCTAGTCGCTACATATATTAACCCCCACTATCCAGCTCGATCGATGAGTGCCAAAACTTGGTCAGGTCGACTCGGTTCTGCAGGCTTGCACTACACGGTATACGCCGCGTACCCCTGATGAGAAACTAGTAAATAAACTAAACTAGGGAACAAGCAGCGCTAAGTTTGATGCGCCGGAACGGTCCAAGGAGGGGAGGGTTGTGCAGATGAGGTGAACTCTCCCAAGTCTCACATATCCTAGAGTTCCATCGTGAAAGAAAAGAAAGAAGTCATGGAGTTAGCCGCCTCGACGTACTACGAATATTTGTCAACTTGCGATAGCTAGCGCACGTGAGTACCATCATCTTGTCTTAGGGCACTCTCTGTTAATTAAGCGTAAACTAGTGTTCGACACCATAGAGAAAACAAAGAACTGTAGCAGGATGAGCATTTAAGTGGGTGAATTTTTTTCCCCTAAAAAAAGAGTATCCAATCGTCTGAAAACCCTATAAATTGAAAAGATATATCGGACGGTGTGCCTGGACTGATAGTTGATTTTTCTTAATCAACCATGTTGTGTGATCATTTGCAAAAAAAAAAAAAAACATGTTGTGTGATTTTTGGGTCCGATTTCCCGCCTTAGCTAAATCAACTCTTCTTTTTCTTGCTACAACCCGGGAACTCCCCGCTCTCTGACAAGATTTCGCCAGAAAGTTTGAAAAGATACAAGCGCATCATAACAACAGATGTAAAGTAAGCCATTTTCGTACATGCATTGCTCCAAGATACAAATTTGTTCGCAAACATTCCTAGTCAAACCAAAAATAATTTTGGGCTTGAATTTCTAGTTGGCCCTTTAAAATCCATACCAACTTCTCTCGCAAAAAAAAAAAACCATACCAACTTTCTACGTTAAATCTTTTCTGTTTTAGAATGAAGAACATGCGAGCTGAATAAGTGAAATCTTAAAGATGATATTTGGGTCCTCCAAGTTTCTTTCTAACCAAAGTCGTGACGGGCAAGTATTGTGTCATAAAGGCGGAATATTCTTTCGATGAGAGACAATGTTTTCATCGATAGTGAGGCGTCTGCGCTGACTTTATTAATCTCAAGACCCGCCGTCTCAGCCTCTCAGAGATGCTCATAACAATAGGTTGTGCGTGTATGTGAGCGTCTGCGTATGTATTAATTTTTTTTAAGAAAAAAGTGTGTGTGACATGGCAAGTGCCACGTCGCCGGCCCGGCAGGCGCGGCGCGTCTCGGGACACGTCAAACCTTTCGTCCAGATCGATCGGTGGCGCCGGAGCCAGGTGCCACCACGCTCCACGTGGAGCTATTCGCGCGGCGCGCGACACGCCCGTCCGTCCGTCCGATCATCTCTCTCCCGTCCGCATGCGTTTCCTTGAAAGCTGTTCCGTTCCTTCTCCTTTTCCCGCTCTCCCTGCGTGCGTCAGCTCTCTCGTCCTTCTTTTCTAGAAGAAGCCGAAACGTCTCCGTGAAATTATCCGCGTAGTGCTCCCACTTGAATAATGCGCGCCATGTTTCCTTGCGCACAAAGGTCCATTGGAGATCTCTCTAAAAAATGGTCCATAGTAAGAATAATGTAAGAGATTAATGCATGGAAAGCGAAAACTGCAATCCATTGATTAATTCCAGTGCTCTCCGGATATTGCTTGGTCATTCGTTATTATTCTCCAAAGATAGATATGCCGACGTACGTTAATGATTTGGCCGTTTGTATACTTTTTATGTTTTTGCCAAAGATACTTTTTTGTGTGTTTGTAGAGTGTATGTGTGATGAGCTGGCATGCAGATCTGCACCGTATTTGTACAGCTGTACAAGTCATGTTTTGAATAGCTGTTAGTTCTATTTTGAGGCCGAGGTTACGCGAGTATCATGTATACATATCCCGCAATTGAAGACGACCGACGGAGACGATAATACCTACCCCAGAATTTTTGGCAGCAGAGATCTTTTTTGGAAATCAAATTAAATCAAAAAGCTGTCGTACATACGTAGTTTTCGCCGAAATTAAAGTACGGATGGATCGGCCGGATTTGCACCAGAGCACAGTATAGGCAAGAACTCGTTTATTTCCTTCGTAATTTGGAGTACTCCCTTATTATTTACCTATAATGTGCTTTTTTTCTCAACCGTCTACAGCTATAACCAGCCAAAAAAACGCATATATTAGCAGGAGTATATCTCAGCACATTAAAGTACGTGGGTTAATTCCGAGCCTAGCTAGTGCATGCAGATGCAGTGCATGAACTTACGTAACGCGCCAAACGCATGCATGCATGCGGTTTCCTCCTCCTCCTCCGAATCGCCCTCCACTAACCACGGCGCTTTACCAAGTCCGGAGGGAGACCGGAGGGAAGCGCGTGGTAATATTTGTTTTGCTTTGTTTTGTTGTGGGTTTCCTTACGCCCCAAGATTCGTGCAGATCGACCAAAGTAGCCCCAACGACGCGTGCTAATTTGGCGCCACAACATACTAAGGCCCTGTTTGTTTAAAAAGTCCTAGGACTTTTTTTAGTCCCAAGTAAAAAGTCTCTAGTCCCTACCTGTTTGTTTCCAGGGACTAAACAGGGACTAGAGTATAATAAATGACATGCTAAAAGACCATGTTGCCCCTAATAATGAACTAGTACAGATGTGGATAAGGTGAGGTGGGGGGCAGGCCAGGGAAAAGTCCCAAAAAGACTCTCGTATAGGGTCTTCTTCTTTTTAGTCCCAAATGTCTAGTTTAGTCCCTAAAAGTCCCTCCCGTTTGGTAAAAAAGTCTCTAAGAGGGACTTTTTCTAGTCCCTACATCAAAAAGTCCCTGGAAACAAACACCCCCTAACTTAAACGATGACGACGATGATTTGGTCTCCTTTTGCAAAATCAACCCATGTATATATGCATGCGTTCGTTGCAGACTCTTGTGCATAAGGTAACACGCGGCGAATATATATATATTCTTGGTTTCTAGCTAGGAGAGCACTCCAAATTAAATCAAATTATTAAAGGGAGGTTGATTGAAACGGAAGGCATAAATAAAAGGAAATCGCCCCTGAAAACGAGAAGGATAATCATAATCGGGGGTCAATCTCATCGTCAGTTGCTTTCTCTCCTCTCCTCTCATCTCACTCCGAAATAGGGTTTCCCCCCGCTTTGTATTACAAAGCAACCATCACCACACGATACAACCGCTGGGGCGAGCAGCACATCAAGCCCAAAAGAAAATAAAGAAGAACAAAAGAGAAACAAATGCCAACGACGGTAGCTCGACTAAACGCGGATGACCCGCCACCGCTGCGCCCTCCGGAGTTGTCCCACCACAAGCCCAGCACACCGGAACTCCGCGTACCAAGCAACACTTTCAGGAAGGGATGTGATGACACTGTTGCCCGGACAAGCCTAGGGTTTCCCCCGGCACGCGGGGGGAAGAGGTGGGTGGGAGTACCAGACACCCTCCAGGGAGGAGTGGCGGCACCCGCAGGCGCTGCCGCGCCGGCGTCAGACGAATCCGACAGGGATTTCTCCCACTCCCAGAACACCATGACCCAACTCTCCGGCGCCTACCACCCAGCTACCACCCACCAACATGCGCCACCACGATATTGCCGTCATCCACGCCGTCTCACTGAAGACACCTTCGCGAGGCCTAGAGGATGAAGAATGGAGGCCCCAGGAAACGGGGGCGGCAGCACCGCGGCCGTGCTGGAGGGAACAACCTCCTCCGCCGTCGCACGAGAGACCAGTTTCTCTAGCGCCATCGCGGTAGCCGGCCGGACGCAGCAGCAAGGGCACACCAGGCCACCCGGGCCCGGCCGAGCCCAAATCGGGCCCGCAAAGCCGTCACCGCTGCGCTGCAGCAAGCCAACGACGGCGCCGCCACCACCGCGCTCCCGAAACCCCACCGTCACCTCCAGGAAGACAGCCGACGGCCTAGGCGCCCGCGGCCCGCCGCGGCCCAGATCGGGCCCGAAGGGGCCCAGATCTGGCCGAGCGAGCGCCGCCAACCCCCGCCGCCAGCAGCTCCGCGGCCAACGGCCGTGCCACCGCTCCACCGCCACCCAGCCAGCGCCGAGCCGCCTCGCCGCCGTGCCGGACCGCCGCCGCCTGAACGCACCACCTGGGCAGCGCCGCCCCGCGCAGGAGCCACACCAGGAGGGAAAGGGCTTCGATCTGCCGCCGCCGGCGCCGCCCGGGCCGAGCCCAGGACGGGCGCCGACGACGGCAGGGGAGGAGAAGGAGGGAGGGGGGCGCGGGGGAGGGAGATGGCGCCGCGGCCGGCCGCCCGCGGGGGGCGGGCTCGGTCGCGAGAGGAGAGGAGGAGAAGACCCTTCCAATGCCGTGTTACAAGGCCGCCTCCCTCTCATCTCACTCGAGGCCGAGGCCCGGCCATGAAACGTGGACGCCAACCAAAACCCACCCGCGAGCGCCCGGTCACCATAAATACTCGGCCGCCTGCCATCCGAGGACGGACGGGACGGACCTCCTTGTTTCTTTCCTCGCCACCCCGCCCATCCATCCATCCATCCATCGCCGATCCGTCCATGACCTCACCTCCCACTTCTGACTAACTCCGGGGACGCATCGGCATCGCCTTGGCTGCCTGTGTGTATATATAGGCGCGCGCCCACGCGGCCTGCCAGTGCGAGCCAGCAGCGGACCGCGCGCGCGCCCCGTCGACCGCCATGGCCGTGGACCTGCAGCGTCTGCGCCACATGCTGCTCACCACCGGCGGCGGCCACCACCAGCTCGCCAACAGGCCGGGCGCCTCCGCCTCCGCCGCCATGCCTGCGAGCGGGCCTTGTTACGGCGCCGTGGCGCCGGGCCAGCAGCTTGGGTGCCAGCCGTACGCGGACCTCTTCGCGCCGACGTCGGCCGCGGACCAGTACTCGGAGCTGTTGGCGCTGGCCGCGGTTGATCTGGCGAGGAAGGGCGACGGCGCCCAGGAAATGACCACCGGCAACAAGCGGAGGCGCGTCGACGAGGGGGCGTCGGTGCTCGGCGAAGTTCTCGCGGCCCACGCGCAACAGCAGACCGTCGCCGTCGACCACATCCTGCAGAGACATGTAAGTCTCGTCGCGGATCAAATTAATCGCCGCGTTTGATCAGGCTTTTTCCTGGCTTTTGTTTGTTTGTTTGTTGTTAACCGTGGTGGATGCATGATGCAGGCGAGAAAGATGTGGGCTGCTCTGGCGGAGCAGAGGCGGAGCCACCTGCGGGTCATCGTCTCCACCGTGGAGGCCAGGGCGGCGAAGCGGCTCAAGGCCAAGGACGACGAGATCGAGCGGGTCAGGGGCATGAACTGGGCGCTGGAGGAGCGCCTCAGGAGCCTCTACATGGAGGCTCAGATGTGGCGCGACGTCGCGCAGTCCCACGACGCCGCCGCCAACGTGCTCCGCGGCGACCTGCAGCGGGTGCTCGACGCGCAGGCGGTCCGTGGCGGCAGCGGCGACGGCCAGGACGACGCCGAGTCGTGCTGCTGGGGGGAGAACCAGGTGCCCGTCTGCGCAGAGGAGGAGGCCGAGGTGGGCACGCCGGCCCCGACAGGGGTAGGAAGGTGCAAGGGGTGCGGCGAGGGCGCGGCCGCGGTGCTGCTGCTGCCGTGCCGGCACCTCTGCGTGTGTGCGCCGTGCGCGGCCTTGGCGCAGGCGTGCCCGTCGTGCGGATGCGCCAAGAATGGCAGCGTCTGCGTCAACTTTTCGTGATGCGGGAGGAATAGTTTTAGAGTAGGCTCGACTTTTCTTAGCTTTATTTTCTTCATCTTTTTTGTTCCCCTTCTTTTGTTCAGTTTAGCTTTTTGCTCCAACTGTTGGATCAGTTGTTCAACAAGAAGAAAAAACAGTCCTTAGTAGTATAGCATATCAATGCTTCAAATTAAATACATAGATTAGAAATTTGAACAAGATCTGCGGCCAAGGGGGGTCGCAGTGACTTAGGTGAGCGGTGGGAGATGGTGGAGATAGCATAATTAGACACGTGGAGACAAGGAAATGACATTTCCGACTATGGTGGAGGGGCGAGAAATGAGGGCAAAAAGGATAGAGGGCGAGCGCTACGCCCGGCGGCGCGTTTGAGAAAAATTGGTGGATTGGCTATTGTTAGGGTTTAGAGATCTAGACAACTGGGAAGCGGGGTGAAGATAGAGCCCGATCCAGATCCAAGGGTCCAAAGATTGATTTGAATTTGTAGAAAATTTGCTCGGCTGGCAAAAGGTTTGTTGCCTAAATTCACACAAACGAATATACAGAAGGCCCTTGAATTGCATTCATGAGGGGAGAAAGAAGGTATCCGTTTCCTAGCGGCGCGTGTGGCGATAGGCTGGCTAGGTTTAAGGTTTAGAGGTCTAGCAAAAGGGAGATATATGAACCAAATTCAGGTTCAAGCTAAGCTGTCTCCAGTAAATTGAAATTAACTACATAGATTAGAATTTGAATAACATATATGTGTTGCATCCAATGGGGTTTGCGGCGACTTAGGTGAGCGGTGGGATATGGTGGAGATAGCTTAAGCAGACACTTGGAGACATGAGGGACAAGGAATTTACAACTATGGTGGAGCGGCGAAAACTTAGGGGAAGAAGGATAGATGGTGAGTGCCACTTGGCGACGCGTTTGAGAAATAGGTGGATGCTAGTTTAGGGTTTAGAGATCGAACAAGGGAAGCGGGGTGAAGATGGGAACACGGTTTAGATCTAAATATTTGAATTTATAGAAAAATTACTTAGCTGGAAAAAGTTGGTTACCTAAATTCATACACAAATGCATTTAATTGCATTCATGAGGAGGTGAAGAAGGTGACCATTTTCTAGCGGCACATCTGGCGATAGACTGGCTAGGTTTGAGGTCCAGAGGTCTTGCGAAAGGGAGATAAGAACCGAGGTTCAGGCTTAAGCTATAGGCTATCACCAGTAAATTGAAATTAATTGCATATATTTAGAATTTGGATAACAGATATGGGTTGCGTCCAAGGGGGTTTGCTGTGAATTAGGTTAGCGGTGGGAGATGGTGGAGATAGCATAATTAGACGCGTGGAGACAAGGAAATGACATCTACAACTATGGTGGACGGTCGAGAAATGGGTGCAATAAGGATAGAGGGCTAGCGTCACTTGGCGGTGCGTTTCAGAAATAGGTGGATGGCTACACCCGGCAGCGCGTTTGAGAAATGCATGGATGGCTAGTGTTAGGGTTTAGATATCTAACAAGGGAAGTGTGATGAAGAGAGGAACCCAATTCAGAACCATCAGTCCAAAGATTGATTTGAATTTATGGAAAATTTGCTCAACTGTCAAAAGGGTATAATATGATTTTGGAAAGTCCGGATATGTATACGGAAAGTTTTCAGGGGCCTCGGAATGGGTTTCGAAGACATCCCAAAATCTGAGATTTATTTGTGGAAGGAAGCTGTGAGGAACCGTCATGAGATGACCACTGATACGTCCATTTTGCATCATATTTTTTTACTATGATTTATAATGTTTTTATGCATAATAATTCTTTTTGGAGTAATTCTAATGCCTTTTCCCTCATAATATGTAAGGTTCACACAAAGAGGGAGAATACCGGCAGCTGGAATTCTAAACCTGAAAAAGCTACGTCAGGCCACCTATTCTGCATAACTCCAAATGAGCTGAAACTTCACAGGGATTTTTTATGAAATAAATAAGAATTATTGAAGCAAATAACTACCAGAGAGGGCCCACCAGGTGGGCACAACCCACCTGGGCGCGCTAGGCCCCCCAGGCGCGCACTGGTGGGTTGTGCCCTCCTCGGCCCACCTCCGGTGCCCATCTTCTGGTATATAAGTCATTTTGACCTAGAAAAAAATCAGGAGAGGACTTTCGGGACAAAGCGCCGCCGTCTCGAGGCGGAACTTGGGCAGGGGCACTTTTGCCCTCCGGTGGAGCGATTCTGCCGGGGGAACTTCCCTCCCAGAGGGGGAAATCATCGTCATCATCATCACCAACAACTCTCCCATCTTGGGGAGGGCAATCTCCATCAACATCTTCAACAGCACCATCTCCTCTCAAACCCTAGTTCATCTCTTGTGTTCAATTTTTGTACCGGAACCTTAGATTGGTGCTTGTGGGTGACTAGTACTGTTGATTACATCTTGTAGTTGATTACTATATGGTTTATTTGGTGGAAGATTATATGTTCAGATCCATTATGCTATTTAATACCCCTCTGATCATGAGCATGATTATCATTTGTGAGTAGTTACTTTTGTTCTTGAGGTCATGGGAGAAATCTTGTTGCAAGTAATCATGTGAACTTGATATGTGTTCGATATTTTGATGGTATGTATGTTGTGATTCCCTTAGCGGTGTCATGTGAACGTCGACTACATGACACTTCACCATACTTGGGCCTAAGGGAATGCATTGTGGAGTAATTATTAGATGATGGGTTGCGAGAGTGACAGAAGCTTAAACCCTAGTTTATGCGCTATTCCGTAAGGGGCTGATTTGGATCCAAAAGTTTAATGCTATGGTTAGATTTATTCTTAATACTTTTCTCGTAGTTGCAGATGCTTGCGAGGGGGTTAATCATAAGTAGGAGGTTTGTTCAAGTAAGAACAACACCTAAGCACCGGTCCACCCACGTATCAAATTATCAAAGTAGCGAACACAAATCAAACCAACATGATGAAAGTGATTGGATGAAATTCCCGTGTACCCTCAAGAACACTTTGCTTATCATAAAAGACCATTTTGGCCTGTCCTTTGCCTCAAAAGGATTGGGCTACCTTGCTGCATTTTTGTTACCGTTACCGTTACTTGCTCGTTACAAATTACCTTGCTATCAAACTACTCGTTACTTATAATTTCAGTGCTTGCAGACATTACCTTGCTGAAAACCGCTTGTCATTTCCTTCTGCTCCTCGTTGGGTTCTACACTCTTACTTATCGAAAGGACTACGATTGATCCCCTATACTTGTGAGTCATCAAGGCTCTTTTCTGGCGCCGTTGCCGGGGAGTGAAGCGCTCTTGGTAAGTGGAAATCGGTAAGGAAAAATTATTACTACGTGCTGAAATTTATTTTTCACTTGTTACTACGGAGAACAATCCTTTGAGGGGTTTGTTCGGGGTATCTTCACCCTGACCAGAACCACAATTAGTTACCCCTCAACCTACTGCACCTACTGAAAATATTGGTTATGAAATTCTTTCGGGTATGATAGAACAACTGCTAGCTAATCCTTATGCAGGAGATGGAACTGAACATCCTGATATGCATTTGATATATGTGGATGAAATTTAGGGATTATTTAAGCTTGCAGGTTTACCCGGAGATGAAGCTAAGAAGAAAGTTTTCCCTTTATCTTTGAAGGAAAAAAGCATTGGCATGGTATAGGCTATGCGATGATATTGGATCTTGGAATTGGAATCGATTGAAATTGAAATTTCACCAAAAAAATTATCCTATGCATCTAGTTCATCGTGATCGGAATTACATATATAATTTTTGGCCTCATGAAGGAGAAAGTATCGCTCTAGCTTGGGGGAGGCTTAAGTCAATGTTATATTCATGCCCCAATCATGAGCTCTCAAGAGAAATTATTATTCAGAATTTTTATGCTCGGCTTTCTCGTGATGATCAATCCATGCTTGATACTTATTGTACTGGTTCCTTTATGAAGAAGATTATTGAATTCATGTGGGATCTTTTAGAAAGAATTAAGCGCAACTCTGAAGATTGGGAACTCGGCGAAGGTAAGGAGTCAGGTATTAAGCTTAAGTATGATTGTGTTAAATCTTTTATGAATACTGATGCTTTTCAAAAGTTTAGCACTAAATATGGACTTGACTCTGAGATAGTAGCCTCCTTTTGTGAATCATTTGCTACTCATGTTGATCTCCCTAAGGAGAAGTGGTTTAAATATCACCCTCCTATTAAAGAAGAAATTAAAGAACCGGTAACAGCTAAAGATGAAACTATTATCTATAATGTTGATCCAGTTGTTCCTACTGCTTATATTAAAAAACCACCTTTCCCTGTTAGGATTAAGGAACATGCTAGAGTTTCAACTATGGTCAATAAAAGCTATATTAAAACACCCAAGCCTGCTGAACAAATCAAGGTAGAACCCAGTGTTGCTATGGTTAAAGATCTTCTGGTAGAAAATATAGATGGACATGTTATTTACTTCTGTGATGAAGCTGCTAGAATTGCCAAACCCGATGAAAAAGATAAACATAGACCCGTTGTTGGCATGCCTGTTGTCTCGGTCAAAATAGGAGATCACTGTTATCATGATTTATGTGACCTAGGTGCTAGCGTGAGTGCTATTCCTTTTACCTTATATCAAGAAATTATGAATGATATAGCACCCGCTGAAATAGAAGACATAGATGTTACTATTAAACTTGCTAATAGAGACACCATCACACCACTTGGGATTGTTAGAGATGTTGAAGTCTTGTGTGGGAAAATAAAATATCCTACTGATTTTCTTGTTCTTGGTTCCCCACAAGATGACTTTTGTCCCATTATCTTTGGTAGACCTTTCTTGAACACCGTTAATGCTAAAATAGATTGCGAGAAACAAACCGTCGGTGTAAGTTTTGGTGATGAGTCTCATGAGTTTAATTTTTCCAAGTTTAGTAGAAAGCATCATAAGAAAGAGTTGTTTAGTAAGGATGAAATAATTGGTCTTGTTTCTATTGCCGTGCCTTCTACTGATCCGCTAGAACAATATTTGCTAGACCATGAAAATGATATGCATCTGCACGAAAGAAATGAAATAGATAAAAAAATCTTCGAACAACGGCATCTGCTTAAACATAATTTGCCTATTGAAACTCTAGGAGGTCCTCCTCCACCTAAAGGTGATCCTGTGTTTGAATTAAAGCAATTGCCAGACACTTTGAAATATGCTTATCGTGATGAGAAAAAGATATATCCTGTTATTATTAGTGCTAATCTTTCAGAACATGAAGAAGAAAGATTATCGAAGGTTCTGAAGAAGCACCGAGCTGCCATTAGATATACTCTTGATGATTTAAAGGGCATTAGTCCCACTCTCTGTCAGCACAAAATTAATATGGAACCTGATGCTAAACCCGTTGTTGATCACCAACGACGTTTAAATCCCAAAATGAAAGAAGTGGTAAGAACAGAAATACTGAAGCTCCTGGAAGCAGGTGTAATCTATCCCATAGCTGATAGTAGATGGGTAAGTCCCGTTCTTTGTGTCCCTAAAAAAGGAGGTATCACCGCTTTTTCTAATGATAAGAATGAACTTATTCCACAAAGAATTGTCACTGGTTATAGAATGGTAATCGATTTTAGAAAATTAAATAAAGCTACCAGAAAAGATCATTACCCTCTGCCTTTTATTGATCAAATGTTAGAAAGACTATCAAAGCACACACATTTTTGTTTCCTTGATGGATATTCTGGTTTTTCTCAAATACCTGTCTCACAACCTGATCAAGAGAAAACCATCTTTACTTGTCCTTTTGGAACTTATGCTTATAGACGTATGCCTTTTGGTTTATGCAATGCACCTGCTACTTTTCAAAGATGTATGACTGCTATATTCTCTGATTTTTGTGAAAAGATTGTTGAGGTCTTCATGGATGACTTTTCCGTTTATGGAACTTCTTTTGATGATCGCTTGAGCAACCTTGATCGAGTTTTGCAGAGATGTGAGCAAACTAATCTTGTCTTGAATTGGGAGAAGTGCCACTTTATGGTTAATGAAGGTATTGTCTTGGAGCATAAAATTTCTGAACGAGGTATTGAGGTGGATAAAGCTAAAGTTGATGCAATCGAGAAAATGCCATTTCCTAAAGATATCAAAGGTATTCGTAGTTTCCTCGGTCATGCTGGTTTCTACAGGAGGTTTATTAAAGACTTCTCTAAAATTTCTAGGCCTCTTACAAATCTTTTACAAAAGGATGTTCCATTTGTTTTTTATGATGATTGCGTAGAAGCCTTTGAAACACTTAAGAAAGCCTTAATCTCTGCACCTGTTGTTCAACCACCTGATTGGAACTTGCCTTTTGAAATTATGTGTGATGCTAGTGATTATGCTGTTGGTGTTGTTCTAGGACAAATAGTTGATAAGAAATTAAATGTTATCCATTATGCTAGTAAAACTCTAGACAGTGCCCAACGCAATTATGCTACTATTGAAAAAGAATGCTTAGCAGTGGTGTTTGCTTGTGATAAATTTAGATCTTACATTGTTGATTCTAAAGTTACTGTTCACACCGATCATGCTGCTATAAAATATCTTATGGAAAAGAAAGATGCTAAACCTAGACTCATTAGGTGGGTTCTCCTGCTACAAGAATTTGACTTACACATCACTGATAGAAAGGGAGCTGAGAACCCCGTAGCTGATAACTTGTCTAGGCTAGAAAATATTCTTGATGACCCACAACCTATTAATGATAGTTTTCCTGATGAATAATTAGCTGCAATAAATGTTTCTCATAACACTCCTTGGTATGCTGGTTATGCTAATTATATTGTTGCTAAATATATACCACCTAGCTTCACTTACCAACAAAAGAAAAAAATTCTTCTATGATTTAAGACATTACTTTTGGGATAATCCACATCTTTATAAAGAAGAAGTAGATGGTAATATTAGACGTTGTGTACCTGAGCATGAACAGGGACAAATCCTACGGAAATCTCACTCCGAAGCATATGGAGGGCATCATGAGGGAGATAGAACTGCTCACAAGGTATTGCAATCTGGTTTTTATTGGCCTACTCTCTTCAAGGATGCCCGTAAGTTTGTTTTATCTTGTGATGAATGTCAAAGAATTAGAAATATTGGTAAGCGTCAGGAAATGCCTATGAATTATTCTCTTGCTGTTAAACCATTTGATGTTTGGGGATTTGACTACATGGGACCTTTTCCTTCCTCTAATGGGTATACACATATTTTGGTTGCTATTGATTATGTTATTAAGTGGGTAGAAGCTATTCCAACCAGTAGTGCTGATCACAACACTTCTATTAAAATGCTTAAGGAAGTTATTTTCCCAAGGTTTGGAGTCCCTAGATATTTAATGACTGATGGTGGTTCACATTTTATTCATGGTGCCTTCCGTAAAATGCTTGCTAAATATGATGTCAACCATAGAATTGCATCACCCTATCATCCTCAGTCTAGTGGTCAAGTTGAACTTACCAATAGAGAAATAAAGTTAATATTACAAAAAACTGTCAATAGGTCCCGAAAGAATTGGTCTAAGAAATTAGATGATGCACTTTGGCTTATAGAACAACATATAAAAATCCTATGGGTATGTCTCCTTATAAAATGGTTTATGGAAAAGCTTGTCATTTGCCCCTTGAGTTAGAACATAAAGCATACTGGGCAATTAAAGAACTCAACTATGATTTCAAACTTGCCGGTGAAAAGAGGTTATTTGATATGGGGGGGGGGGGGGGGGGGGGGGGGGGGGGGGGGGGGGGGGGGGGGGGGGGGGGGGGGGGGGGGGGGGGGGGGGGGGGGGGGGGGGGGGGGGGGGGGGGGGGGGGGGGGGGGGGGGGGGGGGGGGGGGGGGGGGGGGGGGGGGGGGGGGGGGGGGGGGGGGGGGGGGGGGGGGGGGGGGGGGGGGGGGGGGGGGGGGGGGGGGGGGGGGGGGGGGGGGGGGGGGGGGGGGGGGGGGGGGGGGGGGGGGGGGGGGGGGGGGGGGGGGGGGGGGGGGGGGGGGGGGGGGGGGGGGGGGGGGGGGGGGGGGGGGGGGGGGGGGGGGGGGGGGGGGGGGGGGGGGGGGGGGGGGGGGGGGGGGGGGGGGGGGGGGGGGGGGGGGGGGGGGGGGGGGGGGGGGGGGGGGGGGGGGGGGGGGGGGGGGGGGGGGGGGGGGGGGGGGGGGGGGGGGGGGGGGGGGGGGGGGGGGGGGGGGGGGGGGGGGGGGGGGGGGGGGGGGGGGGGGGGGGGGGGGGGGGGGGGGGGGGGGGGGGGGGGGGGGGGGGGGGGGGGGGGGGGGGGGGGGGGGGGGGGGGGGGGGGGGGGGGGGGGGGGGGGGGGGGGGGGGGGGGGGGGGGGGGGGGGGGGGGGGGGGGGGGGGGGGGGGGGGGGGGGGGGGGGGGGGGGGGGGGGGGGGGGGGGGGGGGGGGGGGGGGGGGGGGGGGGGGGGGGGGGGGGGGGGGGGGGGGGGGGGGGGGGGGGGGGGGGGGGGGGGGGGGGGGGGGGGGGGGGGGGGGGGGGGGGGGGGGGGGGGGGGGGGGGGGGGGGGGGGGGGGGGGGGGGGGGGGGGGGGGGGGGGGGGGGGGGGGGGGGGGGGGGGGGGGGGGGGGGGGGGGGGGGGGGGGGGGGGGGGGGGGGGGGGGGGGGGGGGGGGGGGGGGGGGGGGGGGGGGGGGGGGGGGGGGGGGGTCTCGGTCATGTCTACATAGTTCTCGAACCCGTAGGGTCCGCACGCTTAACGTTCGATGA
Source organism: Thinopyrum obtusiflorum (assembly GCA_036873465.1). Taxonomy (NCBI): domain Eukaryota; kingdom Viridiplantae; phylum Streptophyta; class Magnoliopsida; order Poales; family Poaceae; genus Thinopyrum; species Thinopyrum obtusiflorum. Next base: position 34,566 of record JAAAWM010011225.1, read on the forward strand.
CGATTTGTATTATGAGTTATGTGATTTGATGACCGAAGATAGTTTGGAGTCCCGGATGAGATCACGGACATGACGTGGAGTCTCGAAATGGTCGAGAGGTAAAGATCGATATATTGGAAGGCTATATTCGGACATCGGAAAGGTTCCGAGTGATTCGGGTATTTTTCGGAGTACCGAAAAGTTACGGGAATTCGTATTGGGACTTAATGGGCCATACGAGAAAGGAAAGAAAGGCCTCAAGGGTGGCTGCGCCCCTTCCCCATGGACTGGTCCGAATTGGACTAGGGAAAGGGGGCGCCCCCTTCCTTCCATCTCCTTCTCCCTTCCCCTTTTCCTATTCCATGTGGGAGGTGGAATCCTACTAGGACTAGGGAGTCCTAGTAGGACTCTACACTTTGGGCGCGCCCTATGAGGGTTGGCCTCCTCCTCCCTCCATCCTTTATATACGTGGTCAGGGGGCACCCCAAAGACACAAGTTGATTGTTTTAGCCGTGTGCGGTTTCCCCTTCCATAGATTTCCACCTTGGTCATATTGTCGTAGTGCTTAGGCGAAGCCCTGCGTCGGTAACTTCATCATCACCGTCACCACGCCGTCGTGCTGACGAAACTCTCCCTCGGCCTCAGCTGGATCTAGAGTTCGAGGGACGTCATCGAGCTGAACGTGTGCTGAACTCGGAGGTGCCGTGCGTTCGGTGCTAGGATCGGTCGGATCGTGAAGACGTACGACTACATCAACCGCGTTGATAAACGCTTTCGCTTTCGGTCTACGAGGGTACGTGGACACACTCTCCCGCTCGTTGCTATGCATCACCTAGATAGATCTTGTGTGTTCGTAGGAATGTTTTTTTGAAATTACTACGTTCCCCAATAGTGGCATCCGAGCCAGGTCTATGCGTAGATGTTATTTGCACGAGTAGAACACAAAGAGTTGTGGGCGATAATAGTCATACTGCTTACCAGCATGTCATACTTTGATTCGGCGGTATTGTTGGATGAAGCGGCTCAGACCGACATTACGCGCACGCTTACGCGAGACTGGTTCTACCGACGTGCTTCGCACACAGGTGGCTAGTGGGTGTCAGTTTCTCCAACTTTAGTTGAATTAAGTGTGACTACGCCTGGTCCTTGTTGAAGGTTAAAACAGCACACTTGACGAAAAATCGTTGTGGTTTTGATGCGTAGGTAAGAACGGTTCTTGCTCAGCCCGTAGCAGCCATGTAAAACTTACAACAACAAAGTAGAGGACGTCTAACTTGTTTTTGCAGGGCATGTTGTGATGTGATATGGTCAAAGACATGATGCTATATTTTATTGTATGAGATGATCATGTTTTGTAACAGAGTTATCGGCAACTGGCATGAGCCATATGGTTATCGCTTTATTGTATGCAATGCAATCGCCATGTAATTGTTTTTACTTTATCACTAAGCGGTAGCGATAGTCGTAGAAGCAATAGTTGGTGAGACGACAACGATGCTACGATGGAGATCAAGGTGTCGCGCCGGTGACGATGGGGGGGGGGGGGGGGGGGGGGGGGGGGGGGGGGGGGGGGGGGGGGGGGGGGGGGGGGGGGGGGGGGGGGGGGGGGGGGGGGGGGGGGGGGGGGGGGGGGGGGGGGGGGGGGGGGGGGGGGGGGGGGGGGGGGGGGGGGGGGGGGGGGGGGGGGGGGGGGGGGGGGGGGGGGGGGGGGGGGGGGGGGGGGGGGGGGGGGGGGGGGGGGGGGGGGGGGGGGGGGGGGGGGGGGGGGGGGGGGGGGGGGGGGGGGGGGGGGGGGGGGGGGGGGGGGGGGGGGGGGGGGGGGGGGGGGGGGGGGGGGGGGGGGGGGGGGGGGGGGGGGGGGGGGGGGGGGGGGGGGGGGGGGGGGGGGGGGGGGGGGGGGGGGGGGGGGGGGGGGGGGGGGGGGGGGGGGGGGGGGGGGGGGGGGGGGGGGGGGGGGGGGGGGGGGGGGGGGGGGGGGGGGGGGGGGGGGGGGGGGGGGGGGGGGGGGGGGGGGGGGGGGGGGGGGGGGGGGGGGGGGGGGGGGGGGGGGGGGGGGGGGGGGGGGGGGGGGGGGGGGGGGGGGGGGGGGGGGGGGGGGGGGGGGGGGGGGGGGGGGGGGGGGGGGGGGGGGGGGGGGGGGGGGGGGGGGGGGGGGGGGGGGGGGGGGGGGGGGGGGGGGGGGGGGCCTAGAGAAAACTAAGTTGAAAGATGATAGTAGCAATGATGCGGACTTGGTCCATGATCTGAGGATTTTCCTCATTGCTGCATAGAAGAATTATGTCCTTGATGCATCGCTATGTGACAGACCTGTTGCAGGAGCAGATGCAGACGTTATGAGCGTTTGGCAAGCTCGATATGATGACTACTTGATAGTTTAGTGCACCATGCTTTACGGCTTAGAACCGGGACTTCAAAAACGTTTTGAACGCCACGGAGCATATGAGATGTTCCAACAGCTGAAATTGGTATTTCAGACTCATGCCCGTGTTAAGAAGTATGAGACCTCTGACAAGTACTTTGCCTACAAGATGGAGGAGAATAGCTCAACCAGTGAGCATGTGCTCAGAATGTCTGAGCACTACAATCGCTTGAATCAAGTGGGAGTTTATCTTCCAGATAAAGATAGTGATTGACAGAGTTCTCTAGTCACTATCACCAAGTTACTGGAACTTCGTGATGAACTATAATATGCAAGGGATGACGAAAATGATTCCCGAGCTCTTCGCGATGCTGAAATCGGCTAAGGTAGAAATCAAGAAAAGCATCAAGTGTTGATGGTTGACAAGACCACTAGTTTCAAGTAAAAGGGCAAGGGAAAGAAGGGAAACTTCAAGAAGAACGGCAAGCAAGTTGCTGCTCCCGGGAAGAAGTCTGGACCTAAGCCTGAAACTAAGTGCTTCTACTGCAAAGGGACTGGTCACTGGAAGCGGAACTGCCCCAAGTATTTGGTGGATAAGAAGGATGGCAAAGTGAACAAAAAGTATATATGATATACATGTTATTGGGGGGGGGGGGGGGGGGGGGGGGGGGGGGGGGGGGGGGGGGGGGGGGGGGGGGGGGGGGGGGGGGGGGGGGGGGGGGGGGGGGGGGGGGGGGGGGGGGGGGGGGGGGGGGGGGGGGGGGGGGGGGGGGGGGGGGGGGGGGGGGGGGGGGGGGGGGGGGGGGGGGGGGGGGGGGGGGGGGGGGGGGGGGGGGGGGGGGGGGGGGGGGGGGGGGGGGGGGGGGGGGGGGGGGGGGGGGGGGGGGGGGGGGGGGGGGGGGGGGGGGGGGGGGGGGGGGGGGGGGGGGGGGGGGGGGGGGGGGGGGGGGGGGGGGGGGGGGGGGGGGGGGGGGGGGGGGGGGGGGGGGGGGGGGGGGGGGGGGGGGGGGGGGGGGGGGGGGGGGGGGGGGGGGGGGGGGGGGGGGGGGGGGGGGGGGGGGGGGGGGGGGGGGGGGGGGGGGGGGGGGGGGGGGGGGGGGGGGGGGGGGGGGGGGGGGGGGGGGGGGGGGGGGGGGGGGGGGGGGGGGGGGGGGGGGGGGGGGGGGGGGGGGGGGGGGGGGGGGGGGGGGGGGGGGGGGGGGGGGGGGGGGGGGGGGGGGGGGGGGGGGGGGGGGGGGGGGGGGGGGGGGGGGGGGGGGGGGGGGGGGGGGGGGGGGGGGGGGGGGGGGGGGGGGGGGGGGGGGGGGGGGGGGGGGGGGGGGGGGGGGGGGGGGGGGGGGGGGGGGGGGGGGGGGGGGGGGGGGGGGGGGGGGGGGGGGGGGGGGGGGGGGGGGGGGGGGGGGGGGGGGGGGGGGGGGGGGGGGGGGGGGGGGGGGGGGGGGGGGGGGGGGGGGGGGGGGGGGGGGGGGGGGGGGGGGGGGGGGGGGGGGGGGGGGGGGGGGGGGGGGGGGGGGGGGGGGGGGGGGGGGGGGGGGGGGGGGGGGGGGGGGGGGGGGGGGGGGGGGGGGGGGGGGGGGGGGGGGGGGGGGGGGGGGGGGGGGGGGGGGGGGGGGGGGGGGGGGGGGGGGGGGGGGGGGGGGGGGGGGGGGGGGGGGGGGGGGGGGGGGGGGGGGGGGGGGGGGGGGGGGGGGGGGGGGGGGGGGGGGGGGGGGGGGGGGGGGGGGGGGGGGGGGGGGGGGGGGGGGGGGGGGGGGGGGGGGGGGGGGGGGGGGGGGGGGGGGGGGGGGGGGGGGGGGGGGGGGGGGGGGGGGGGGGGGGGGGGGGGGGGGGGGGGGGGGGGGGGGGGGGGGGGGGGGGGGGGGGGGGGGGGGGGGGGGGGGGGGGGGGGGGGGGGGGGGGGGGGGGGGGGGGGGGGGGGGGGGGGGGGGGGGGGGGGGGGGGGGGGGGGGGGGGGGGGGGGGGGGGGGGGGGGGGGGGGGGGGGGGGGGGGGGGGGGGGGGGGGGGGGGGGGGGGGGGGGGGGGGGGGGGGGGGGGGGGGGGGGGGGGGGGGGGGGGGGGGGGGGGGGGGGGGGGGGGGGGGGGGGGGGGGGGGGGGGGGGGGGGGGGGGGGGGGGGGGGGGGGGGGGGGGGGGGGGGGGGGGGGGGGGGGGGGGGGGGGGGGGGGGGGGGGGGGGGGGGGGGGGGGGGGGGGGGGGGGGGGGGGGGGGGGGGGGGGGGGGGGGGGGGGGGGGGGGGGGGGGGGGGGGGGGGGGGGGGGGGGGGGGGGGGGGGGGGGGGGGGGGGGGGGGGGGGGGGGGGGGGGGGGGGGGGGGGGGGGGGGGGGGGGGGGGGGGGGGGGGGGGGGGGGGGGGGGGGGGGGGGGGGGGGGGGGGGGGGGGGGGGGGGGGGGGGGGGGGGGGGGGGGGGGGGGGGGGGGGGGGGGGGGGGGGGGGGGGGGGGGGGGGGGGGGGGGGGGGGGGGGGGGGGGGGGGGGGGGGGGGGGGGGGGGGGGGGGGGGGGGGGGGGGGGGGGGGGGGGGGGGGGGGGGGGGGGGGGGGGGGGGGGGGGGGGGGGGGGGGGGGGGGGGGGGGGGGGGGGGGGGGGGGGGGGGGGGGGGGGGGGGGGGGGGGGGGGGGGGGGGGGGGGGGGGGGGGGGGGGGGGGGGGGGGGGGGGGGGGGGGGGGGGGGGGGGGGGGGGGGGGGGGGGGGGGGGGGGGGGGGGGGGGGGGGGGGGGGGGGGGGGGGGGGGGGGGGGGGGGGGGGGGGGGGGGGGGGGGGGGGGGGGGGGGGGGGGGGGGGGGGGGGGGGGGGGGGGGGGGGGGGGGGGGGGGGGGGGGGGGGGGGGGGGGGGGGGGGGGGGGGGGGGGGGGGGGGGGGGGGGGGGGGGGGGGGGGGGGGGGGGGGGGGGGGGGGGGGGGGGGGGGGGGGGGGGGGGGGGGGGGGGGGGGGGGGGGGGGGGGGGGGGGGGGGGGGGGGGGGGGGGGGGGGGGGGGGGGGGGGGGGGGGGGGGGGGGGGGGGGGGGGGGGGGGGGGGGGGGGGGGGGGGGGGGGGGGGGGGGGGGGGGGGGGGGGGGGGGGGGGGGGGGGGGGGGGGGGGGGGGGGGGGGGGGGGGGGGGGGGGGGGGGGGGGGGGGGGGGGGGGGGGGGGGGGGGGGGGGGGGGGGGGGGGGGGGGGGGGGGGGGGGGGGGGGGGGGGGGGGGGGGGGGGGGGGGGGGGGGGGGGGGGGGGGGGGGGGGGGGGGGGGGGGGGGGGGGGGGGGGGGGGGGGGGGGGGGGGGGGGGGGGGGGGGGGGGGGGGGGGGGGGGGGGGGGGGGGGGGGGGGGGGGGGGGGGGGGGGGGGGGGGGGGGGGGGGGGGGGGGGGGGGGGGGGGGGGGGGGGGGGGGGGGGGGGGGGGGGGGGGGGGGGGGGGGGGGGGGGGGGGGGGGGGGGGGGGGGGGGGGGGGGGGGGGGGGGGGGGGGGGGGGGGGGGGGGGGGGGGGGGGGGGGGGGGGGGGGGGGGGGGGGGGGGGGGGGGGGGGGGGGGGGGGGGGGGGGGGGGGGGGGGGGGGGGGGGGGGGGGGGGGGGGGGGGGGGGGGGGGGGGGGGGGGGGGGGGGGGGGGGGGGGGGGGGGGGGGGGGGGGGGGGGGGGGGGGGGGGGGGGGGGGGGGGGGGGGGGGGGGGGGGGGGGGGGGGGGGGGGGGGGGGGGGGGGGGGGGGGGGGGGGGGGGGGGGGGGGGGGGGGGGGGGGGGGGGGGGGGGGGGGGGGGGGGGGGGGGGGGGGGGGGGGGGGGGGGGGGGGGGGGGGGGGGGGGGGGGGGGGGGGGGGGGGGGGGGGGGGGGGGGGGGGGGGGGGGGGGGGGGGGGGGGGGGGGGGGGGGGGGGGGGGGGGGGGGGGGGGGGGGGGGGGGGGGGGGGGGGGGGGGGGGGGGGGGGGGGGGGGGGGGGGGGGGGGGGGGGGGGGGGGGGGGGGGGGGGGGGGGGGGGGGGGGGGGGGGGGGGGGGGGGGGGGGGGGGGGGGGGGGGGGGGGGGGGGGGGGGGGGGGGGGGGGGGGGGGGGGGGGGGGGGGGGGGGGGGGGGGGGGGGGGGGGGGGGGGGGGGGGGGGGGGGGGGGGGGGGGGGGGGGGGGGGGGGGGGGGGGGGGGGGGGGGGGGGGGGGGGGGGGGGGGGGGGGGGGGGGGGGGGGGGGGGGGGGGGGGGGGGGGGGGGGGGGGGGGGGGGGGGGGGGGGGGGGGGGGGGGGGGGGGGGGGGGGGGGGGGGGGGGGGGGGGGGGGGGGGGGGGGGGGGGGGGGGGGGGGGGGGGGGGGGGGGGGGGGGGGGGGGGGGGGGGGGGGGGGGGGGGGGGGGGGGGGGGGGGGGGGGGGGGGGGGGGGGGGGGGGGGGGGGGGGGGGGGGGGGGGGGGGGGGGGGGGGGGGGGGGGGGGGGGGGGGGGGGGGGGGGGGGGGGGGGGGGGGGGGGGGGGGGGGGGGGGGGGGGGGGGGGGGGGGGGGGGGGGGGGGGGGGGGGGGGGGGGGGGGGGGGGGGGGGGGGGGGGGGGGGGGGGGGGGGGGGGGGGGGGGGGGGGGGGGGGGGGGGGGGGGGGGGGGGGGGGGGGGGGGGGGGGGGGGGGGGGGGGGGGGGGGGGGGGGGGGGGGGGGGGGGGGGGGGGGGGGGGGGGGGGGGGGGGGGGGGGGGGGGGGGGGGGGGGGGGGGGGGGGGGGGGGGGGGGGGGGGGGGGGGGGGGGGGGGGGGGGGGGGGGGGGGGGGGGGGGGGGGGGGGGGGGGGGGGGGGGGGGGGGGGGGGGGGGGGGGGGGGGGGGGGGGGGGGGGGGGGGGGGGGGGGGGGGGGGGGGGGGGGGGGGGGGGGGGGGGGGGGGGGGGGGGGGGGGGGGGGGGGGGGGGGGGGGGGGGGGGGGGGGGGGGGGGGGGGGGGGGGGGGGGGGGGGGGGGGGGGGGGGGGGGGGGGGGGGGGGGGGGGGGGGGGGGGGGGGGGGGGGGGGGGGGGGGGGGGGGGGGGGGGGGGGGGGGGGGGGGGGGGGGGGGGGGGGGGGGGGGGGGGGGGGGGGGGGGGGGGGGGGGGGGGGGGGGGGGGGGGGGGGGGGGGGGGGGGGGGGGGGGGGGGGGGGGGGGGGGGGGGGGGGGGGGGGGGGAGAGACATCATAGATTGCACTATATCCAATAAAGTACGGTTATGACGTTCGGATACACCATTATGCTGTGGTGTTCCAGGTGGCATGAGTTTGTGAAACTATTCCACATTGTTTTAATTGAAGTCCAAACTCGTAACTCAAATATTCGCCTCTGCGATCAGATCGTAGAAACTTTTATTTTCTTGTTACGATGATTCTCTACTTCACTCTGAAATTCTTTTGAACTTTTCAAATATTTCAGACTTATGTTTCATTAAGTAGATATACCCATATCTGCTTAAATCATCTGTGAAGGTCAGAAAATAACGATACCTGCCGCAAGCCTTAACACTCATCGGACTGCATACATCAGTATGTATTATTTCCAATAAGTCATTAGCTCGTTCCATTGTTCCGGAGAACGGAGTTTTAGTCATCTTGCCCATAAGGTACGGTTCGCAAGCATCAAATGATTCACAATCAAGTGATTCCAAAAGTCCATCAGCATGGAGTTTCTTCATGCGCTTTACGCCAATATGACCTAAACAGCAGTGCCACAAATATGCTGCACTATCATGATCAACTTTGCATCTTTTGGCATCAATATTATGAATATGTGTATCACCACGATTGAGATTCAATAAACCATTTATACTGAGTGTATGACCATAGAAGGTTTTATTCATGTAAACAGAATAACAATTATTCTATGTCTTAAATGAATAACCGTATTGCAATAAACATGATCTAATCATATTCATGCTCAACGCAAATAACATTTATTTAGGTTCAACACTAATCCCGAAAAGTATAGGGAGTGTGTGATGATGATCTTATCAACCTTGGAATCACTTCCAACATACATCGTCACCTCGCCCTCAACTAGTCTTTGTTCATTTTGTAACTCCTGTTTCGAGTTACTAATGTTTAGCAACTGAACTAGTATCAAATACCCAGGGGCTACTATGAACACTAGTAAAATACACATCAATAACATGTATATCAAATATACTTTTGTTCACTTTGCCATCCTTCTTATCCGCCAAATACTTGGGGCAGTTCCGCTTCCAGTGACCAGTCCCTCTGCAGTAGAAGCATTCAATTTCAGGCTTAGGTCCAGACTTGGGCTTCTTCTCGAGAGTAGCAACTTGCTTGCTATTCTTCTTGAAGTTCCCCTTCTTCCCTTTGCCCTTTTCTTGAAACTAGTGGTCTTGTTAACCATCAACACTTGATGCTCTTTCTTGATTTCTACCTTCGTTGATTTCAGCATCACGAAGAGCTTGGGAATCGTTTTTGTCATCCCTTGCATATTATAGTTCATCACAAAGTTCCAGTAACTTGGTGATAGTGACTAGAGAATTTTGTCAATTACTATCTTATCCGGAAGATTAACTCCCACTTGATTCAAGCAACTGTAGTACTCAGACATTCTGAACACATGCTCACTGGTTGAGCTATTCTCCTTCATCTTGTAGGCAAAGTACTTGTCAGAGGTCTCATACCTCTCGACACGGGCATGAGTCTGAAATACCAATTTCATCTCTTTGGAACATCTCATATGCTCCGTGGCGTTCAAAATATTTTTGAAGTCCCAGTTCTAAGCCGTAAATCATGGTGCACTAAACTATCAAGGAGTCATCATATCGAGCTTGCCAAACGTTCATAACGTCTGTATCTGCTCCTGCAATAGGTCTGTCATTTAGCGGTGCATCAAGGACATAATTCTTCTGTGCAGCAATGAGGAAAATCCTCAGATCACGGACCAAGTCTGCATCATTGCTACTATCATCTTTCAACTTAGTTTTCTCTAGGAACATATCATAAATAAAAACGGGGAAGCTATACGCGAGCTATTGATCTACAACATAGATATGCAAATACTATCAGGACTAAGTTCATGATAAATTAAAGTTCAATTAATCATATTACTCAAGAACTCCCACTTAGATAGACATCTCTCTAATCATCTAAGTGATCACGTGATCCAAATCAACTAAACCATAACCAATCATCACATGAAATGGAGTAGTTTTCAATGGTGAACATCACTATGTTGATCATGTCTACTATATGATTCACGCTCGACCTTTCGGTCTCAGTGTTCCGAGGCCATAGGGGGGGGGGGGGGGGGGGGGGGGGGGGGGGGGGGGGGGGGGGGGGGGGGGGGGGGGGGGGGGGGGGGGGGGGGGGGGGGGGGGGGGGGGGGGGGGGGGGGGCGAGTATTCTGCATGTGCAAAACTGGCTTGCACCCGTTGTAGATGAACATTGAGCTTATCACACCCGATCATCACGTGGTGTCTCGGCACGACGAACTTTGGCAACGGTGCATACTCAGGGAGAACACTTTTACCTTGAAATTTAGTGAGAGATCATCTTATAATGCTACCGTCAAACAAAGCAAAATAAGATGCATAAAGGATAAACATCACATGCAATCAATATAAGTGATATGATATGGCCATCATCATCTTGTGCCTTTGATCTTCATCTCCAAAGCACCGTCATGATCACCATCGTCACCGGCGCGACACCTTGATCTCCATCGTAGCATCGTTGTCGTCTCGCCGACTATTGTTTCTACGACTATCGCTACCACTTAGTGATAAAGTAAAAAACAATTACAGGGCGATTGCATTGCATACAATAAAGCGACAACCATATGGCTCCTGCCAGTTGCCGATAACTCTGCTACAAAACATGATCATCTCATACAATAAAATTTAGCATCATGTCTTGACAGAACGGAGTCTTAGTCATCTTGCCCATGAGGCATGGTTCGCAAGCATCAAATGGGGGGGGGGGGGGGGGGGGGGGGGGGGGGGGGGGGGGGGGGGGGGGGGGGGGGGGGGGGGGGGGGGGGGGGGGGGGGGGGGGGGGGGGGGGGGGGGGGGGGGGGGGGGGGGGGGGGGGGGGGGGGGGGGGGGGGGGGGGGGGGGGGGGGGGGGGGGGGGGGGGGGGGGGGGGGGGGGGGGGGGGGGGGGGGGGGGGGGGGGGGGGGGGGGGGGGGGGGGGGGGGGGGGGGGGGGGGGGGGGGGGGGGGGGGGGGGGGGGGGGGGGGGGGGGGGGGGGGGGGGGGGGGGGGGGGGGGGGGGGGGGGGGGGGGGGGGGGGGGGGGGGGGGGGGGGGGGGGGGGGGGGGGGGGGGGGGGGGGGGGGGGGGGGGGGGGGGGGGGGGGGGGGGGGGGGGGGGGGGGGGGGGGGGGGGGGGGGGGGGGGGGGGGGGGGGGGGGGGGGGGGGGGGGGGGGGGGGGGGGGGGGGGGGGGGGGGGGGGGGGGGGGGGGGGGGGGGGGGGGGGGGGGGGGGGGGGGGGGGGGGGGGGGGGGGGGGGGGGGGGGGGGGGGGGGGGGGGGGGGGGGGGGGGGGGGGGGGGGGGGGGGGGGGGGGGGGGGGGGGGGGGGGGGGGGGGGGGGGGGGGGGGGGGGGGGGTCGCCGACTATTGTTTCTACGACTATCGCTATCGCTTAGTGATAAAGTAAAAACAATTACAGGGCGATTGCATTGCATACAATAAAGCGACAACCATATGGCTCCTGCCAGTTGCCGATAACTCTGTTACAAAACATGATCATCTCATACAATAAAATTTAGCATCATGTCTTGACCATATCACATCACAGCATGCCCTGCAAAAACAAGTTAGACGTCCTCTACTTTGTTCTTGCAAGTTTTACGTGGCTGCTACGGGCTGAGCAAGAATCGTTCTTACCTACGCATCAAAACCACAACGATATTTCGTCAAGTTAGTGCTGTTTTAACCTTCACAAGGACCGGACGTAGCCACACTTGGTTCAACTAAAGTTGAAGAAACATACACCCGCCAGCCACCTGTGTGCAAAGCACGTCGGTAGAACCAGTCTCGCGTAAGCGTACGCGTAATGTCGGTCCGTGCCGCTTCATCCAACAATACCGCCGAACCAAAGTATGACATGCTGGTAAGGAGTATGACTTGTATCGCCCACAACTCACTTGTGTTCTACTCGTGCATATAACATCTACGCATAAAACTGGCTCGGATGCCACTGTTGGGGAACGTAATAATTTCAAAAAAAATCCTACGCACACACAGAATCATGGTGATGCATAGCAATGAGAGGGGAGAGTGTGTCCACGTACCCTCGTAGACCGAAAGCGAAAGCGTTAGCACAACGCGGTTGATGTAGTCGTACGTCTTCACGATCCGATCGATCCAAGTACCGAACGCACGGTACCTCCGAGTTCAGCACACGTTCAACTCGATGACGTCCCGCGAGCTCCGATCCGGGGGGGGGGGGGGGGGGGGGGGGGGGGGGGGGGGGGGGGGGGGGGGGGGGGGGGGGGGGGGGGGGGGGGGGGGGGGGGGGGGGGGGGGGGGGGGGGGGGGGGGGGGGGGGGGGGGGGGGGGGGGGGGGGGGGGGGGGGGGGGGGGGGGGGGGGGGGGGGGGGGGGGGGGGGGGGGGGGGGGGGGGGGGGGGGGGGGGGGGGGGGGGGGGGGGGGGGGGGGGGGGGGGGGGGGGGGGGGGGGGGGGGGGGGGGGGGGGGGGGGGGGGGGGGGGGGGGGGGGGGGGGGGGGGGGGGGGGGGGGGGGGGGGGGGGGGGGGGGGGGGGGGGGGGTTCCAAGTAGTAGGAGTAGGGGAGAAGGAAAGGGAAAAGAGAAGAGAAGGAAGAACGGGGCGGCGCCCCTCCCCTTAGTCCAATTCGGACTAAGCCTTGGGGGGGCGCGCAGGCTCCCTTCTCTCTTTCCCCTAAAGCCCAATAAGGCCCATGTACTCCTCGGCGAATTCCCGTAACTCTCCGGTACTCCGAAAAATACCCGAATCACTCGGAACCTTTCCGATGTCCGAATATAGTCGTCCAATATATCGATCTTTATGTCTCGACCATTTCGAGACTCCTCGTTGTGTCCCCGATCTCATCTGGGACTCCGAACTACCTTCGGTACATCAAAACACATAAACTCATAATACAAATCGTCACCGAACTTTAAGCGTGCGGACCCTACGGGTTCGAGAACTATGTAGACATGACCGAGACACGTCTCCGGTCAATAACCAATAGCGGAACCTGGATGCTCATATTGGCTCCCACATATTCTACGAAGATCTTTATCGGTCAAACCGCATAACAACATACATTGTTCCCTTTGTCATCGGTATGTTACTTGCCCGAGATTCGATCGTCGGTATCTCAATACCTAGTTCAATCTCGTTATCGGAAAGTCTCTTTACTCGTTCCGTAATACATCATCCCGCAACTAACTCATTAGTTACAATGCTTGCAAGGCCTATAGTGATGTGCATTACCGAGTGGGCCCAGAGATACCTCTCCGACAATCGGAGTGACAAATCCTAATCTCGAAATACGCCAACTCAACAAGTACCTTCGGAGACACCTGTAGAGCACCTTTATAATCACCCAGTTACGTTGTGATGTTTGGTAGCACACAAAGTGTTACTCCGTTAAACGGGAGTTGCATAATCTCATAGTCATAGAAACATGTATAAGTCATGAAGAAAGCAATAGCAACATACTAAACGATGGGGGGGGGGGGGGGGGGGGGGGGGGGGGGGGGGGGGGGGGGGGGGGGGGGGGGGGGGGGGGGGGGGGGGGGGGGGGTACGGTTCAGGCACTACCTAGCCTAGCAAATAACCCAATGCATAGCTGCCCTATTAGGCCCACACAACAACTCATGCCTATGGTTAGGAAACATAATCATCTTTGATTAACGAGCTAGTCTAGTAGAGGCTTACTAGTGACACTCTGTTTGTCTATGTATTCACACATGTATCATGTTTCCGGTTAATACAATTCTAGCATGAATAATAAACATTTATCATGAAATAAGGAAATAAATTATAACTTTATTATTGCCTCTAGGGCATATTTCCTTCAGTACAACCCTCCACAAAGTAGTTGAGTATGAGTCGCTCGTGGCCTACGATCTTGTTCTGGTGAAATGTCGTCTGACCAACCTACGATCCCGGACGTTTCCTCTTTGTTTCGATTGATGCTATCCATTCAGCAACCATCAATATTACCTACTCTGCTTTGGCGTCCATGATGTCACTCTCGGACTCGTAGCTCGAAGACGAAGAATCGCCAAAAAACATTAGCTCCGCCATCGGATCCATCTACACATACTGTGAATCCTATGCCATGTGCACGGATATATGAGCCGCTAAAATAAATCTACAAGAAAAGGTTGGGGAAATTTACCTCAGGGCAAAGGATCAAACATCTTGAGGTCGCATGGCAGAAGGGGTAGTGCAGCTGGACAGCGGGAAGAAGGAGCGGCGTTGTGGTGAAGTGTGGGAGGTCTGGGAATGGCTCAACAGAGGCGACGACGGCCAAATCGTGATGGTTCTAGCTTTGGAGGTGGCAAGAAATGAAGGCGGCACGGGGATATGGGCTACGACGAAAGGGAGCTCGTGACCTGAAATGTCCGTGATTTTAATATTTTGGTGGATGAAAGGCGTGCTAGGAGCGCCATTAAAATGTTATGACGATTGAGGACTGAACGACGACTCTGCAGGAATGGTCTTTTCAGACAAAATCGATATAATGTTATTATAAAGATCGGGGCGATATGGCCACTCTACTAGAGTTTCTCTTATACGTATGACCGCATCCTGAAAAGCTTGGGTAACCTGTCTGTCTGATTTTGAGCCACGAGTGCATGAACAGCTACAAACCTCAAGATTACCACAAGTGTGAGAAAAGACGTGACGAGTAGACATCCTCCAACCTCCATCCCTTCTAGATAGTCCGTGCTGACCTGTGCAAGCGATTATCCACCCTACCCGTCCCATTTAAGGCGGTGGAGCGAGCATTTCACGCAATTAGCTGTGACTCGGACCAGAAAGGAAATGAGAGTGTGATGCAAATCAACTAGCTACGCACCTCCCGCTGCAAGGTTCAGGGCATGTACAAAGGAAGCATCACCTTTCTAGTGCTTCACTCTCCATCAAAGCAAAATACGGTTCAGGCACTACCTAGCCTAGCAAATAACCCAATGCATAGCTGCCCTATTAGGCCCACACATGACATAATCAACTTCATATCTTCTCTCTCTCCTCACGCACTTTCCTCATCTCTTTCACTGCGCCGCTCCTCTCTGACTTATTTCTCTCTCTTACTTTTCTTCTTTTCTACTTTTGTAAGCACTTTTGGAGCGAAGAAGCTGGTTCTTCTGTAAGAACTCGTTTGGCTCTGCAAGCGCCCGTCTTTTTACTTTTCTTCTCCACGATGGTTGTTCCTCTGATGTGGACCCGCGGAGCAGCGGTCCACGCTGGAGCGTTGGCCATGCCCTCAGTGCACCTCTCCCTCGAATCAAATCAGAATACCATAAAGGCGCTCCGCTTCCGTTGCCTTTCGCCGCTGCTGCTCAGCTCTTGGGCGGCCGGCGTGTGTCCAGGTGCGCGTCATGTTGCCGCCCGGCCGCTTGCGTGCATCACTGGACCAGAGTGTGGTCACGACCACGAGGGACACGGCCGGCCGGCCGGCTCGGCTTGCTGCGTGACCGTGGCTGCTGTCCACGTTCACTAATTTTTTTTGTTTCGGGCAAGCTAGCCGCTGGTCCTGGCCTGCCCCGGTCAAATTTCTGAAATCTTGATGTTCACTAATATAAGGATTGTTTTGTCAAAAAAGAATAAGATTAATATATGAATCATTATTTCATTAGAAGGCGACGCTCTTATCGAGAGCGAGACGACTGTGGTGTTTTTGTTAACCTTGAAACTCCACGGCTTTACTTTTCAGCAAGCATTGTGCATTTTTTGCTTGCGTGTGATGGTGTGTGGGGGTGTACATCTACAATGTATTCAATGCTTCTAATAAAACTATATGGCAACTCTATGCAGGAGACCTTGATATTAAGGTTGGGCATCTCTAGCCGATCTGTTATACCTTAATATATCTCCTTATTATTTGAGGAGTTAAACGGTGGCAGGGTCTAGCCAAACACTTATATTTAACTCCCTAAGAGAAAAATGATATAATTTTGATCTGAGAGATCTCTTCGAGCGACCCCCGACCCCCGCGTCGCCCGCTTCAGGCGACACGGGGAACCCTAGCCGCCGCCCGAAGCCTCCCCTCGGCCCACACCCGCACCGCCACCGCCGGAGCCGCGCCGGGCCCTGGGATGGTGGCGGCAGGGCCTTTCTTCTCCGACCTGTTGCTGCTTCGGGCTCCCACCACCCCCATCCGACCACTCCATCGTCCCCGCCGCCGGAGAGCTGGCCGGCGCGGCCGCGCCGGGCCCTCGATCTCCTCCGACGTGCCCCCATCCTGCGTTGCGGCGCCCTCCCCCCGAGCTACGGATCCCCATCTCCTGGTGGCATAGGTTGCCCGGCGGCGACTGCCTCCCGCAGCGCGCCGGCCGAGAGCGGGGCTGGCGCGAGCCCCTTGCCCCCCCCGCCGCCCCTGCAGGTGCGGCTTCGGCTCGGCAGCCATGGACACGCCCCCTCCCCCTCCCCCCATGGTTGGCCGATGCAGCTCCAGATTCGGTGCTCTGCGTGTGCTGCATCCCTTCCGGCTCCTCCGGCTCGCCGGCCTTTTGGCGGCTCCGCACCATCCCCTGCAGGTGTTCTCGGTGTGGCTCTGGCTCCGGCTTGCTCCTGGAGCTGCACCTCTTTTTCGGCTCCTTGGCTCGTTGGCATCCTTGCGGCTCCGGTCCGGACGGTCCGGATCTGCGTTCCTCTCCAGATCCTGGCTTGTCCGGGTCCTTGGCCACCTCTGCTTCCCCTACGCCGCCTCCAATTTCCACCCAGCCGCCTAACCTCGCCCACCTCCTTCCGCGTGATCCGTAGCTAGCGCGTCCGGCGGCGTCTGGTGCTTCATTTGGCAGCGGTCGCGGCTCCCTTTCCCGCGGTGGCGGTTCTGACCGACGACTTGGCTTCCTCTTCTCCGAATCTTGCTCCGACGGCTTGGGATTGCTCAGACTCTGGCCGGGAGAAATACTTGCTCAACCCTTCGACGCTGGTAGCGGCGACACCCGCGGGTGCCGTCCCGTTCTTGGAGGCACTGCTATGGCCGGCATATGTGCCCCTCTTCGAGCATCAGGGGAAACCCTAGATTCGGCTATCCGGATCGGGCGGCGATGGCGTCTCGGCGTGGTTCTCCTTTGTGAAGTTGTTGTCTTGTTTGCTCGCGGCGTCCTCGGCGGTGGTTTTTGAGATGTTGGTCTTCATGTTGTTTTGGTTTGGGTTGCTTCCCGGGAGGCGAGTTTTCGCTCTGTTGTTTTCTCTCTGGTCCGAGCATCTTTGCGTATCATGTGTTGTACCACCACCTGTATTCACTCTTATCTTCTTCTATCAATGAAATGATACGCAATCTTTGCATATTCGAGAAAAAAAATGATCAATTTTTCTAGACTTTGTCACATACTACATTCCAAACAATTCCACGGTGTCATCAATCATTCAAATGATTCAAATTGAACATACACAACAAATCAACCATAAACATGCATATAGTTCATCTAATCGAGCAATTCAAATTTAAACATGCATAGTGTTCATCCAAAAGACACCACATCGATCAAGTTTGATACAAAATCACCACAACATAGCATGCCGTATGTCGTGGATCAAGCCCTACCAAAGGCATGCAACACGAACTCAAGCACTTTCGTGCTCATCAGCATCACCGTCACCTCCAAGGAAATCATCACCACCCTCACGGCCACCATCATCACCACCATGAGAGACCTCTGATTGGGCTATGATCTCTAAACGAATGAGCTCCTAATACTTCCTTGCAGTTGCATTCATCGTGCATGGGTTCATGAACATGATGGCCTGCTCTCCGGCCTTCTTCTATTTTGCAAGCCTCTCCTCCTAGAGAGCAATCCGATGCTCCTCTACGTTCACCTTCCTCTCTTCGGCAATCAACTTTGATCTCCACTTCTTGTCCTCCAAGCACTTAAGCTCGTTCCACCTAGCCGTCTTCTCTTCTTTGTGTTCGGCCGCCAATGTTTTTTTGGTCTCAATCATAGCACAAAGCTCCTCCTTGTAGGGTGTCGACACCTCCATGGTTCTTCCTCTCTTTTTAAGGGTTTTTCCATCCGGCCTCTTGTATGGATTTTCATCCTCCTCATCATCGGCCTCCATGGATATGCTAATCCATGATCTCTTTGGTATGGTCTCAAAGTTCCTCCGGATTCACTTCTCATTGCCAACTAGTTCCTTGTAGCAATGGTGAAATGTGAAGACCTAGCCGCAGTTCTTCTTATATCGTTTCTTGCAGAAGGCTTGGATGATAGGCCCATGCTCCGTTATTTGCACCCCACTCAGTGGTGCATGGTTGACTTGATGAATACGACCAGACCACCAGTTGCATTAATCTTGGATGGTGCCCCAACGCTTTCCAAGAGAGCTTTGAGTGATGTTGGATGAAACGGTTACAAACTCACAGTGTTGCAATAGTAGTCTTCAATCCTACTCCAAAATTTGTGCTTGGTTTGGTCCGACCACACGACCGCAATGATGGGGAACGAAGCATGAAAATCAAAAAATTTCCTACGAACACCCAAGATCTATCTAGGAGAAGCATAGCAACGAGAGGGGAGAGTGTGTCTACATACCCTCGTAGACCGAAAGCGGAAGCGTATATAACGTGATTGATGAAGTTGTACTCTTTGCGATCCTATCACGATCCAACCGATCTAGTGAGTTTAGTACACGTGTGGCTCGTTGACGTCTCCTCCTCCTTGATCTGGAAAGAGAAGGCGGAGAAGTAGATGGGATCACAACTAGCACGATGGCGTGGTGGTGATGGTGGTGGTGGAGCTAGTTCAGCAGGGCTTCGCCAAGCGCTACTAGAACGAGGACGGAGTAACAACGGAGTAACGGGAGAGAGAGGGGCGCCAAGGGCTAGGTGTGTGCTCTTGGGGATCCCCCTCCCCTCTATATATAGGTGGAGGAGCGTGGGGAACAGCCCCTCCAAGCCCTAGGGCGCAGCCAAGGGGGAGGGGACTTGGACTCCAAGTCCAATCCTATTACTACTAGGACTCCCCCTTTTTTTCCTTCCCTAGCCACATGGGATTTTGAGGACTTGGTGCGCCTAGCCCAATAAGGCCAGGGCGCCTCCCCTCAACCCATGCCAGCCCTTGGGACATGGTGGACCCACTTGTGGACTTTCGGACCCCTTCGGAATCCTCCAGAAGCTTCATGGTACAATACCGAAAAAACTGCACCTTTTTCTGGAACCCAAAATATGACTTCCCATATATAAATCTTTACCTCTCAGCCATTCCGAGACTCCTCATGACGTCCGGGATCTCATCTGGGACTCTGAACAACATTTGGTTACCAATCATAAAATATCCCAATACTACTCTAGCGTCAACGAATGTTAAGTGTGCGACCCTGCGGGTTTGGGAATCATGTAGTCATGACCGAGACACGTCTCCGGTCAATAACCAATAGCGGGACCTGGATGCCCATATTGATTCCTACATATTCCACGAAGATCTTTTATCGGTTGAACCACGATGTCAAGGATTCGGTTAATCCCATATGCAATTCCATTTGTCCGGCGATATGTTACTTGCCCGAGATTCGATCGTCGGTATCTCCATACCTAGTTCAATCTCGTTACCGGCAAGTCTCTTTACTCGTTCCGTAATACAAGATCCTATGACTAACTCATTATTAGTCACATTGCTTGCAATCTCTTTAAGATGTTGTATTACCGAGAGAACCCAGAGATATCTCTCCGTCATACGGAGTGACAAATCCCAGTCTCGATCCATGCCAACCCAACAGACACCTTCAAAGATACCTGTAGAGCACCTTTATGATCACCCAGTTATGAAGTGACATTTGGATACACACCAAGTATTCCTCTGGTGTCAGGGAGTTACACGATCTCATGGTCTAAGGAACATATACTTGACATGAAGAAAGCTATAGCAAATAAACTAAACGATTTGATGCTAAGCTTACGGTTGGGTCTTGTCCATCACATCATTCTCCTAATGATGTGATCCCGTTATCAAATGACAACCCATGTCTATGGTTAGGAAATCTTAACCATCTTTGATCAACAAGCTAGTCTAGTAGAGGCTCACTAGGGACACTATGTTGTCTATGTATTCACGCATGTATTTAAGTTTCTGGTCAATACAATTCTAGCATGAGTAATAAAAAATTATCATGAACAAGGAAATATGATAATAACCAATTTATTATTGCCTCTAGGGCATATTTCCAATAGTCTCCCACTTGCACTAGAGTCAATAATCTAGTTTACATAGTTATGAATCTAACACCCATGGAGTCTTGGTGCTGATCATGTTTTGCCCGCGGAAGAGGTTTAGTCAACGGGTCTGCCACATTCAGATCCGTATGCACTTTGCAAAGTTCTATGTCTCCATCCTTAACATAATTACAAATGGAGTTGAAGCGGCGCTTGATGTGTTTGGTTCTCTTGTGAAACCTGGGCTCCTTGGCAATGACAATAGCTCCAGTGTTGTCACAAAAGATAGTCATTGGATCCGATGCACTAGGTATTACACCCAAATCGGATATGAACTCCTTCATCCATACGCCTTCTTGCGCTGCTTCCGAAGCAGCTATATACTCCGCTTCACATGTAGATCCCGCCATGACGCTCTGCTTGGAACTGCACCAACTGACCGCTCCACATTTAGTATAAATACGTATCCGGTTTGAGACTTAGAGTCATCCGGACCTGTGTCGAAACTAGCATCGACGTAACCCTTTACGACGAGCTCTTCGTCACCTCCATAAACGAGAAACATGTCCTTAGTCCTTTTCAGGTACTTCAGGATATTATTGACCGCTGTCCAGTGATCTACTCCTGGATCACTTTGGTACCTCCATGCTAGACTTATGACAATGCACACATCAGGTCTGGTACACAGCATGGCTTACATTATAGAGCCTATGGCTGAGGCATAGGGAATGACTTTCATCATTTCTCTTTCTTCTACCGTGGTCGGGCTTTGAGTCTTACTCAACTTCACACCTTGCAATACAGGCAAGAACCCTTTCTTTGACTGATCTGTTTTGAACTTCTTCAAAACTTTGTCAAGGTATGTACTTTGTGAAAGTCCTATTAGGCGTCTTGATCTATTTCTACAGATTTTGATGCTCAATATGTAAGCAGCTTCACCGAGGTCTGTCATTGAAAAACTCTTATTCAAATATCCTTTTATGCTTTCCAGAAATTCTATATCATTTCCAATCAACAATATGTCATCCACATATAATATCAGAAATGCTACAGAGCTCCCACTCACTTTCTTGTAAATACAAGCTTCTCCGTGAGTTTGTATAAAACCAAAAACTTTGATCACTTCATCAAAGCGAATATTCCAACTCCGAGATGCTTGCACCAGTCCATAGATGGATCGCTGGAGCTTGCATACTTTGTTAGCATCCTTAGGATCGACAAAACCTTCTGGTTACATCATATACAACTCTTCCTTAAGAAACCCATTAAGGAATACCATTTTGACGTCCATTTGCCAGATCTCATAATCATAAAATGCGGCAATAGCTAACATAATTCTAACAGACTTAAGCATCGCTACGGGTGAGAAAGTCCCATCGTAGTCAACCCCTTGAACTTGTCGGAAACCTTTTGCGACAAGTTGAGCTTTATAGACGGTGACATTACCATCAGCGTCTGTCTTCTTCTTAAAGATCCATTTATTCTCAATGGCTTGCCGATCATTGCGCAAGTCCACCAAAGTTCATACTTTGTTCTCATACATGGATCCTATCTTGGATTTCATGGCCTCAAGCCATTTGTTGGAATCCAGGCTCATCATAGCTTCTTCATAGTTCATAGGTTCGCTGTTGTCTAACAACATGACTTCCAGGACAGGATTATCGTACCACTCTGGTGCGGAACATACCCTGGTCGACCTACAAAGTTCAGTTGTAACTTGATCCAAAATTTCATGATCATTACCATTAGCTTCCTCTTCGGTTGGTGTAGGCATCATGGGAACTGCTTTCTGTGATGTGCTACCTTCCAAATTGAGAGACGGTACGATTACCTCATCAAGTTCTACTTTCCTCCCACTCACTTCTTTCAAAAGAAACTCCTTCTCTAGAAAGGACCCATTCTTGGCAACAAAGATCTTGCCCTCGGATCTGTGGTAGAAGGTATACCCAATGGTCTCTTTAGGGTATCCTATGAAAACGCACTTCTCCGCTTTGGGTTCGAGCTTATCAGGCTAAAGCCTCTTGACACAAGCGTCGCTTCCCCAAACTTTACGAAACAACAGCTTAAGTTTCTTGCGAAACCACAACTCATATGGTGTCGTCTCAACGGATTTAGACGGTGCCCTATTTAAAGTGAATGTGGTTGTCTCTAATGCATAACCCCAAAATTAAAGTGGCAAATCGGTAAGAGACATCATAGAATGCACCATATACAATGTTCGGACACACCATTACGCTGTGGTGTTTCAGACGGTGTGAGCTGTGAAACAATTCCACATTGTCTTAAATGCATACCAAACTCGTAACTCAAATATTCACCTCCACGATCAGATCATAGAAACTTTATTTTATTGTTACGATGATTTTCCACTTCACTCTGAAATTCCTTGAACTTTTCAAATGTTTCAGACTTGTGTTTCATTAAGTAAATATACCCATATCTACTCAAATCATCTGTGAAGGTAAGAAACAAACGATATCCACCGTGTGCTTCAACACTCATCGGACCACATACATCGGTATGTATTATTTCCAATAAATCGCTACCTCGCTCCATTGTTCCAAAGAACGGAGTTTTAGTCATCTTGCCCATGAGGCATGGTTCACATGTCTCAAATGATTCATAATCAAGAGATTTCAAAAGTCCATCAACATGGAGTTCCTTCATGCGCTTTACACCAATATGACCTAAGCGGCAGTGCCATAAATATGTGATACCATCATTATTAACTTTCTATCTTTTGGCATCAATATTATGAATATGTGTATCACTACTATCGAGATTCAACAAGAATAAACCATTCACAAGGGGTGCATGACCATAAAAGATATTACTCATATAAATAGAACAACCATTATTCTCTGACTTAAATAAATAACCGTCTCACAATAAACAAGATCCAGATATAATGTTCATGCTCAATGCAGGCACCAAATAATAATTATTTAGGTTGGAACCATTTCCGACGCGCATTGTCACCTCGTCCTTAGCCAGTCTTCGTTTATTCCACAGCTCCTGTTTCAAGTTACAAATATGAGCAACCGAACCAGTATCAAATACCCAGCGCTACTATGAGCACTAGTAAGGTACACATCAATAACATGTATATCAAATATAACTTTGTTGACGTTGCCAGCCTTCTTATCTACCAAGTACTTGGGGCAGTTCCGCTTCCAGTGACCATTCCCCTTGCAGTAGAAGCACTCAGTCTCAGGTTTGGGTCCAGCCTTGAGTTTCTTCACGGGAGCGGCAACTGCTTTACCGTTCTTCTTGAAGTTCCCTTTCTTTCCCTTGCCTTTCTTGAAACTAGTGGTCTTTTTAACCATCAACACTTGATGCTCCTTCTTGATTTCTACCTCCACGGCCTTAAGCATCGCGAAGAGCTCGGGAAGTGTTTTCTCCATCCATTGCATATTATAGTTCATCACAAAGCCCTTATAGCTTGGTGGCAGTGATTGGAGAATTCTGTCAATAACCGAGTCATCTGGAAGATTAACTCCCAACTGAGTCAAGCAGTTGTGCAACCCAGACATTCTGAGTATATGCTCACTATAAGAACTGTTCTCCTCCATTTTACAGCTAAAGAAATTGTCAGAGATGTCATACCTCTCGACCCGGGCATGAGCTTGAAATGACAATTTCAGCTCCTGGAACATCTCATATGCTCCGTGGTGCTCAAAACGTCTTTGGAGCCCCAGTTCTAAGCCGTAAAGCATGTCGCACTGAACTATCGAGTATTCATCAGAACATGCCTGCCAGATGTTCACAACATCCACAGACGACGCTGGAGGGGGTGCGTCACCTAGTGGTGCATCAAGAACATAAGCCTTCTGTGCAGCAATGAGGATAATCCTCAAGTTACGGACCCAGTCCGCATAGTTGCTTCCACAATCTTTCAACTTAGCTTTCTCTAGGAACGCATTAAAATTCAGGGGAACTACAGCGCGGGCCATTGATCTACAGCACAAATTTTGCAAAGACAATTAAAGACTAAGTTCAAGATAATTTAATTCAGTTAATCAAATTACTAATGAACTCCCACTTAAATCAACATCCCTCAAGTTGTCTAAGTGACACATGTTCCAAATCAACTAACCCATGTCCGATCATCACGTGAGATGGGGTAGTCATCAATGGTGAACATCTTCATGTTGATCATATCTACTATATGACTCATGTTCGACCTTTCGGTCTCCTGTGTTTGGAGGCCATGTCCGTACATGCTAGGCTCGTCAAGTTTAACCCAAGTATTCTGCATGTGTAAAACTGGCTTACACCCGTTGTATGCGAACGTAGAGTCTATCACACTCAATCATCACGAGGTGCTTCAAAACGACAAACTTTTGCAACGGTGCATACTCAGGGAGAACACAATCTCTCGAAATTAAGTGAAGTGATCATCTTATAATGCTATCGTCGTTCTAAGCAAAATAAGATGCATAAAAAGGATAAACATCGCAAGCAATCAATATGTGACATGATATGGCCATTATCATCTCGTGCCTTTGATCTCCATCTCTAAAGCACCGAAATGATCTCCATCGTCACTGGCATGACACCATGATCTACATCATCGTGTCATCATGTGGTCGTCTCCGCCAACTATTGCTAACACATAGCGATAAAGTAAAGCATTTACATGGCGATTAATAAATTAAAGACAACCCTATGGCTCCTGCCGGTTGCCGTACTCATCGACATGCAAGTCATGAACCTATTACAAAACATGAACATCTCATACATCAATATATATCACATCATGTTTTGGCCATACCACATCACAACATGCCCTGCAAAAACAAGTTAGACGTCCTCTACTTTGTTGTTGCAAATTTTATGTGGCTGCTATGGGCAACTAGCAAGAACCGTTCTTACCTACGCAAAGCCACAACGGTGATAATAAAATTGCCTTTTAACCTTCTATAAGGACCGCCTTTGTCAAATTAGATTCAACTAAAGTAGAAGAAATAGACACCCGCTAGCCACCTTATGCAAAACAAGTTGCATGTTAGTCGGTGCAACTGGTCTCATGTGCGAGGACATGTAAGGTTGGTCCAAGCCGCTTCATCCCACAATACCGTCGAATCCAAATAAGACAAGAGAGGTAAGCAATTTGAGCATCAACGCCCACAACTCTTTGTGTTCTACTCATGCATATACATCTATACATAGACCTAGCTCATGATGCCACTGATGGGGAACGAAGCATGAAAATAAAAAAAATCCTATGAACACCCAAGATCTATCTAGGAGAAGCATAGCAACAAAAGGGGAGAGTGTGTCCACATACCCTCATAGACCGAAAGCGGAAGCATATATAACACGGTTGATGTAGTTGTACTCTTCGTGACCCGATCACGGTCCAACCGATCTAGTGCCGAACGGACGGTACCTCCGAGTTTAGCACACGTGCGGCTCGATGACGTCTCCTCCTCTATGATCCAGCAAGAGAAGGCGGAGAAGTAGATGGGATCACAACCAACACGATGGCATGGTGGTGATGGTGGTGGTGGAGCTAGTTCAGCAGGGCTTCGCCAAGCGCTACTAGAACGAGGACGGAGGAACTACAGAGTAACGGGAGAGAGAGGGGCGCCAAGGGCTTGGTGTGTGCTCTTGGGGTTCCCCCTCCCCTCTATATACAGGTGGAGGGGCGTGGGGAACAGCCCCTCCAAGCCCTAGGGCGCAGCCAAGGGGGAGGGGACTTGGACTCCAAGTCCAATCCTATTCCTACTAGGACTCCCTTTTTTTTCCCTTCCCTAGCCACATGGGCTTTTGAGAACTTGGTGCGCCTAGCCCAATAAGGCCAGGGCACCTCCCCTCAGCCCATGCCATCCCTTGGGACATGGTGGACCCACTTATGGACTTCCGGACTCCTCCGGAATCCATCTAGAAGCTTCACGGTACAATACCGAAAAAACTGCACCTTTTTCCGGAACCCAAAATATGACTTCCCATATATAAATTTTACCTCTCGGCCATTTTGAGACTCCCCGTGATGTCCGGGACCTCATCCGGGACTATGAACAACATTCGGTTACCAGTCATCAAATATCCCAATACTACCCTAGCGTCAACGAACGTTAAGTGTGCGACCCTGCGGGCTCGGGAATCATGTAGTCATGACCGAGACACCTCTCCGGTCAATAACCAATAGCGGGACCTGGATGCCCATATTGATTCCTACATATTCCACGAAGATCTTTTATCGGTTGAACCACAATGTCAAGGATTCGGTTAATCCCGTATGCAATTCCCTTTGTCCAGCGGTATGTTACTTGCCTGAGATTTGATCGTCGGTATCTCCATACCTAGTTCAATCTTGTTTCCGGAAAGTCTCTTTACTCGTTCCGTAATACAAGATCCCATGACTAACTCATTATTAGTCACATTGCTTGTAAGCTCTTTAAGATGTTGTATTATCGAGAGGGCCTAGAGATATCTCTCCGTCATACAGAGTGACAAATCCCAGTCTCGACCATGCCAACCCAACAGACACCTTCAGAGATACCTGTAGAGCACCTTTATGATCACCCAGTTACGAAGTGATGTTTGGATACACACTAAGTATTCCTCCGGTATCAGGGAGTTACACAATCTCATGGTCTAAGGAACAGATACTTGACATGAAGAAAGCTATAGCAAATAAACTAAATGATCTGATGCTAAGCTTACGGTTGGGACTTGTCCATCACATCATTCTCCTAATGATGTGATCCTGTTATCAAATGACAACTCATGTCTATGGTTAGGAAACCTTAACCATCTTTGATTAACAAGCTAGTCTAGTAGAGGCTCACTAGGGACATTGTGTTGTCTATGTATTCACACATGTATTTAAGTTTCCGGTCAATACAATTCTAGCATCGAGCACTTGACGGTCATGGTATTCGGTCGTGACTGCAGCGGCCGAATGCACCGGAGTAGTGTAGGGGTGACCAGAGCAGGGCTATGAGCCACTGAACGAGAAGAAGGCGGTGTAGGCATCGATGTGATCACCTTCTTCTTATTCTTCTTAGTCGCCTCTGTGAGCGCATTCATCACCTTCATAGGCTTCCTTGCCCGCTTGCCATCGATCGGAGTAGCGGGAGGGCGACTGG
Organism: Thinopyrum obtusiflorum; assembly: GCA_036873465.1. Classification (NCBI taxonomy): domain Eukaryota; kingdom Viridiplantae; phylum Streptophyta; class Magnoliopsida; order Poales; family Poaceae; genus Thinopyrum; species Thinopyrum obtusiflorum. The sequence goes on from JAAAWM010011225.1 coordinate 61,245, forward strand.
GCATCATCGGTCCCACTATGGCCTTTCCACTGGCCTTTGATGATGCTGCATCTGTCCGGAGCAAGTTTTTGTCCCCAACCTTTTCCTTCACGCAGGCAGTGGCGGAGGGTAATTTTGGTGCCGTCGAGCCGGCAGCAATGGCCGACGGGGTAGCGGAGTCGCCTTCTAGTTCCATTTCGGTCGGAATCAAGGGCAGCGATGGTAGTGACGATGAGTTTGGGTGGTGGTGGCGGCATGAGAGGGCAACAGACGAAATTATCCTCATATGTGGCGCCAGTCAAGTATATTTGAGAGATTTGGTCTGCCTTTTGGGGATAATAAATCCTTAAAATTTTACTACTCCAAACATTTAAAAGTTCGGCTAGGTGAGGTTAGATTCTTATTTTGCTCCTCTAAAGGTTTTTAGGGATCATCTAGAGATGCCCTTAGGTTGTGGTTTTGGTGCATAGAGTAGACGGGGAGAGTGTGACCATTTGGTCCATTCTCAGATGGTGTGCATTCCTCCTATAAAGAGGGCACTTGTGTGCTGCCCTGCATGGACTGTCGTGGGTTTAACACGACAGATGTCCTGGTGAAAGGACTTAAGCGTGGAGCCATCCCAGTGTAGGTTAGCTTAAAGGGGTTGAGCGGGACAAAAGACACGAGTTTACCCAGGTTCGGCCCCTCACCAACGAGGTAAAAGCCTACGTCCTGCTTGGAGTTGTACTGCTTGAGTATCGATTACAAGGGAGCGAAATCGCTTAACCTAGCTCTCGATCAATTGTTTCTTAGGTTTACCTGCCGCAGGGGCTCGCCTTTATATACGAGGCCCTGGGCTTACAAGAGTCCAGGTCGGGTTACACAACATAACCAACTCTGGTTCTAAGTCGCCTTGCCTTACTAGGCAAGTCGCCATTGTGCGGCTGACAACGCCGGGTCTCGCACCATCTTCTGGGCTTGGGCCTCTAGTGGCTCTCCTCGTAAGTCGCCCTCCGCGTCTCACTTCTTGAGCTCCTAGGCCTGTCTAAGGCCTCCTTTGTGAGTCGCCAACATCCTAACCCGGTCCAGTAGGGCGGGTCTCATCGTGGGGTTATATCCCCAACATTAGGCCCCAGATTGATTTGAACTTGTTCATGTCAATCTCCACTATCTCTGGTTGGAGAGTCTTCTTTGAGTCCTTCCAGCGCTTAACCTTGAACAGACCTTTATAACCCGCCATATGGAAAGATGACATCATGTTAAATAAATTCAGAAAGATCTTATGATGTCACAATGGATCTTTGCATTAACCAACCATTCCGAGAATCGAGGCACCCCCTCTGTTATGATAATTATAATGCCTCCTCAATTTTTGGGCCTGTCGTTTCACTGTTTCACCTTTTCCTTATAAATAGGCATGGGGGGGTTTCATATTCACTTTTTACCCCCTTCACCCCACTTCTTATTCCTCCTTGCGACGTCCGCTATGACCGGAGCTCCGCTGCCCCAGCCGAACCTCGCTGACCACTCCGTCAAGGTTGCTGCATCAACCTGTTCGAACCAGAAATCAGCGGCGCTCATCCGCTCTTCAGCAAGACCGTCAGGTACCGTCCTTCTCCTTTCTTAGATCTACATTAGGTCATGTCAGTTCTTGATAGTTCATCGATGTTCATCTTGGCTTATCTTTAGTTTTAACCAAACCCTGTATTTCGATCTGAAAAAACCGTAGGATTGATGCGGTAGCAGTTTAGCACCCATATCATGTCTTGGACGGATCGTTTTCCTCTCTAAAATCTGAACACATTCTGCTAGTTCATCTGCCTCTGCTTTCTAGGTTTAATTATCCATCTTTTTTCTGAGCTGTCGTAGATCCAAAATTATAGTCGTAAATTGTGAAACTTGTTTGCCCCATACTTAGCAAAATTCAGCAATCTTGGATCCGTAGATAATCGACCCGCCCTTCACTTTTTGGCGGCTTAACAATGAACTTGTAACCTGCCAGCATCTGGCCGGCTTAGTATGTCATCACTTAACCTGTCGTATCTTAATCAACCTAAGAGTCGCCTCACCCTTTTAACTGGGGCGGTTTATAATCTCCCATGATTCATCATAATGATTAATCTTGTAATCATAATTGGCTTGCTTGCTGTTGAGATATCATTGCGACCACTTAGGTGGCTTACCATTGTAATATTAACCCGCCACATCCTTGTTCCTAGGCTGCAGCTTTTTAACCCGCCAACCATGACTAAAACTCCCACTTCTTGCGACTGGGTTGCTACCAGAGTCTCTGAGCTCTCATTAAATGAGTGTGTAGACATGGGAGTTTTGCCATCCAAAGAGGTTATTCACTGGCGGGTTCCCGGCCCTGAAATTATTCCTTAACCCGGAGAGGGTGAAGTTGTTATTTTTTTGGATCACCTCCTCCGTGGCTTTTCACCACCCGGGTCAAAGTTCTTCCAGGACGTTCTGCATTTTTACAAACTTCATCCTCAAGACATTGGTCCCAACTCCGTCTCCAATATATGCAACTTTCAAGTTTTCTGCGAAGTGTATCTTCAAGAAGAGCCTGAGGTTGATGTATTCAGAGAATATTTGTATATCAACCGCCAGACTGAGATGACAGACGGGCCTAGTCTTGAGCTTGGTGGGATTTCCATTCAGAGGCAAATAGACTTCAATTTCCCTGCAGCCGCACTGCCTAGTCACCCCAAGGACTGGAATTATACTTGGTTCTACTGCCAGGATACCTCTCCAGCTGGTGAAAATCCCCTGCCGGGTTTCCGCCCTTTCTGGCTCAGCCCCAGCCACGAACTCCTGGGTCATCTTACTGCTACAGAACGTGCTAAGTATTTGCCCACATTTTCAAAGATACGGGCCTTGCTAGCTAATGGCTTAACTGGAGTTGATCTGGTCCACTGTTGGGTCTCATGGAGGATTTTAAACCTGAGCCGCTGCACCGGCTTAATGTGCCAGTATACTGGTGATACCAAGGACCCACAGCGCTACAACCAAACGCGTCTGACTGATGAACACATCAATGATACAGTTAAGACATTACTTGGGGAGTCTCTGGAGAACTGCAGTAAAGTGGGACTGAATCCGTTCTGCACTCTTAAGTCGGCTCCTGCTGTAAGTATATTTGAACAAACTTTCATCTTCTTTTATCTGTCTCTTGCACTTTATGCCTTTTAAACCACTGTTCATGCATACATGCAGAACAATTCTCCTTTCTGGAAGAAGAAACTGCAAGCCGCCCCACCAACCAAAATAACTAAAACCAAGGCTCATGGTCTGGGCTGCCGCAAGAAGTCAATAGAACAGGAGCTCCTTGAGCTGGACGAGTCGGAGGTAGAACTTGACTCACTTGGTAGGGGGGGGGGGGGGGGGGGGGGGGGGGGGGGGGGGGGGGGGGGGGGGGGGGGGGGGGGGGGGGGGGGGGGGGGGGGGGGGGGGGGGGGGGGGGGGGGGGGGGGGGGGGGGGGGGGGGGGGGGGGGGGGGGGGGGGGGGGGGGGGGGGGGGGGGGGGGGGGGGGGGGGGGGGGGGGGGGGGGGGGGGGGGGGGGGGGGGGGGGGGGGGGGGGGGGGGGGGGGGGGGGGGGGGGGGGGGGGGGGGGGGGGGGGGGGGGGGGGGGGGGGGGGGGGGGGGGGGGGGGGGGGGGGGGGGGGGGGGGGGGGGGGGGGGGGGGGGGGGGGGGGGGGGGGGGGGGGGGGGGGGGGGGGGGGGGGGGGGGGGGGGGGGGGGGGGGGGGGGGGGGGGGGGGGGGGGGGGGGGGGGGGGGGGGGGGGGGGGGGGGGGGGGGGGGGGGGGGGGGGGGGGGGGGGGGGGGGGGGGGGGGGGGGGGGGGGGGGGGGGGGGGGGGGGGGGGGGGGGGGGGGGGGGGGGGGGGGGGGGGGGGGGGGGGGGGGGGGGGGGGGGGGGGGGGGGGGGGGGGGGGGGGGGGGGGGGGGGGGGGGGGGGGGGGGGGGGGGGGGGGGGGGGGGGGGGGGGGGGGGGGGGGGGGGGGGGGGGGGGGGGGGGGGGGGGGGGGGGGGGGGGGGGGGGGGGGGGGGGGGGGGGGGGGGGGGGGGGGGGGGGGGGGGGGGGGGGGGGGGGGGGGGGGGGGGGGGGGGGGGGGGGGGGGGGGGGGGGGGGGGGGGGGGGGGGGGGGGGGGGGGGGGGGGGGGGGGGGGGGGGGGGGGGGGGGGGGGGGGGGGGGGGGGGGGGGGGGGGGGGGGGGGGGGGGGGGGGGGGGGGGGGGGGGGGGGGGGGGGGGGGGGGGGGGGGGGGGGGGGGGGGGGGGGGGGGGGGGGGGGGGGGGGGGGGGGGGGGGGGGGGGGGGGGGGGGGGGGGGGGGGGGGGGGGGGGGGGGGGGGGGGGGGGGGGGGGGGGGGGGGGGGGGGGGGGGGGGGGGGGGGGGGGGGGGGGGGGGGGGGGGGGGGGGGGGGGGGGGGGGGGGGGGGGGGGGGGGGGGGGGGGGGGGGGGGGGGGGGGGGGGGGGGGGGGGGGGGGGGGGGGGGGGGGGGGGGGGGGGGGGGGGGGGGGGGGGGGGGGGGGGGGGGGGGGGGGGGGGGGGGGGGGGGGGGGGGGGGGGGGGGGGGGGGGGGGGGGGGGGGGGGGGGGGGGGGGGGGGGGGGGGGGGGGGGGGGGGGGGGGGGGGGGGGGGGGGGGGGGGGGGGGGGGGGGGGGGGGGGGGGGGGGGGGGGGGGGGGGGGGGGGGGGGGGGGGGGGGGGGGGGGGGGGGGGGGGGGGGGGGGGGGGGGGGGGGGGGGGGGGGGGGGGGGGGGGGGGGGGGGGGGGGGGGGGGGGGGGGGGGGGGGGGGGGGGGGGGGGGGGGGGGGGGGGGGGGGGGGGGGGGGGGGGGGGGGGGGGGGGGGGGGGGGGGGGGGGGGGGGGGGGGGGGGGGGGGGGGGGGGGGGGGGGGGGGGGGGGGGGGGGGGGGGGGGGGGGGGGGGGGGGGGGGGGGGGGGGGGGGGGGGGGGGGGGGGGGGGGGGGGGGGGGGGGGGGGGGGGGGGGGGGGGGGGGGGGGGGGGGGGGGGGGGGGGGGGGGGGGGGGGGGGGGAACGGGCAGATCGCCTTCATCTACCTCCAGCCAGTCAGTGTTACGATCTTCCTCGAAACGCCAGCGACCATCAGCCCAGTCCCCTGCCTCTGCCCTCCCCTCGACCTCACCGCACCGCCGTGCTTGGCACCGCCCCCGGCCATCCCTTCAAGCCCCGCCGACCTCCAGATCAGGTGCAAGCAGCTCCTGCGCCCCACACCCCTATGATAGACACCGATGCGCCGCTTCCCCGGCGAACAGGCGGACTATGTGCTCCGCGTGCCTAAGCGGGTGTTGCTTCTTTTAATTGCGATTCAACTGACCCTGAATTGAAATCCAGGCACGCTACTGACCTCTAGCAAAGGTTAAATAGTAAATGGGAGGAAACTTTGTGCATTTAGTATCATGAAGAAGATGCAGTACGAAGCGCTCAACTAGTTTCTTTCATGGGATGAATACGGTGTGAGCAAAGACGTAAGATTTGCACGAATAAGGGAAGAGGAGTACCTCTTTCTGCTGGCAGTGTTGTGTCCTCCTTCTGTGTTTCCAACGATCTTCTTGTGGTTCACTGGAAACGAGAAGTTGTGGAGGACGGTGGAGCCTTGGATGAACCCATGGCCAAGTTGTTGAGTGTGGTGCGGTGGCCGTCTGTCGGCGGTGGGGAACCAGATCCGAGGCGACGAACGACGGCATAGCGGGAACAGCTCTGGTGCAGTGGACGGTTGCGACAGTGGAGCGGCAACGGTGAGGCGCAGGACGGCGTGGTCAAAGTGGTTCTGGTACGGCGCACGTTGGCGTCGGTGTCGTGGAGGCAGCTCTGCCTCGGCTTCAGCGGCTAAGTCCTTGAGGGCATTGCGGTTGCGGTTGCGTTGGACGACAACGTCGGGGTACCGGCTCCGGTGTGATGGAGGAGGGCGGCGGTGGATTGGGTGCGATGGGGTGGAGGACGGAGGAGGCTGGGGTTTCGCGGCTAGTGGAGAGGGCGTTTTGGCGCCCACGGAGTATGAATGGGGAAACGGAGGGAGGAGGAACTAAGGGTGAACAATGTTTCGGTTTGGGACGCGCTTGTTTGAAATTTGGGGAAAGATACAAACTTTGCCCCCATCTAAAATTTCGGACATATTGCGGGTTGGGGGTACAACAGTAATCTCAGGTGTCCCAAATGGTGGGCGGGATAGATTTCGGCCGAGCGCATGGGTGTTTAGGCGCCCACGGCATATGAATGCTTCTCGAAGGCGGTTGAGACTGGCATCTTGGTGAAGTTACAAACCTACCCCGGTTTAGGCCTTTGGACATCGGGGCGAGGGGGGGGGGGGGGGGGGGGGGGGGGGGGGGGGGGGGGGGGGGGGGGGGGGGGGGGGGGGGGGGGGGGGGGGGGGGGGGGGGGGGGGGGGGGGGGGGGGGGGGGGGGGGGGGGGGGGGGGGGGGGGGGGGGGGGGGGGGGGGGGGGGGGGGGGGGGGGGGGGGGGGGGGGGGGGGGGGGGGGGGGGGGGGGGGGGGGGGGGGGGGGGGGGGGGGGGGGGGGGGGGGGGGGGGGGGGGGGGGGGGGGGGGGGGGGGGGGGGGGGGGGGGGGGGGGGGGGGGGGGGGGGGGCCTTGGTTGCAAAAAAAAGTTAGATATGTGTATGAATATATATAGCATGTTCAAACTCACAACAAAGATTGATGCCCCCTTTTACATCTGATTTACAAATGCCATTATCTCGGGTTCAAATAGATGAATGCACTTCCTATGAATTCGAATCTTCGAAACCCCCTTTATGTTGAATTCGACATGTATTCTATTTCGTAGCTCGCAATTTGGAATGTAACCATGCAAGTGACAAATGTATAAAGTGCTTCACACTAACAACATGGAGTGCACTAATTAATGTTTATATATGAATTGCAAAAGCATCCATTGCCTGTATTTCAAACCTCTCTCACTCTATGGATCGATAATATGAAATAAACACATGCACATGCTACAATTCAATAGAGTATGGGTGTCTGATAGACCGATTTTCGTCCATATGCAATTTGCAAAATTCATGATCTCTCCAAAAATAATAATGCCATTTATATTTTAATTTAATGCATAGAACCGCCTTTTACATGTAGATGCACTATGCCTCGGCCCGTTCTCACAAACGCGCTATATATCTCTCTATCTACCGCATAAGTGCACACACTTTATATGCATCGGCATTTCTCTTTCACACATGCTCACAATCTCTCTCAGGGTGTTGGGGAGTCTCACACACATGCTCTCTCTGTATCTCTCTCTCTCCCTCTCTTTCTCTCTCTCTAACTACTATGTACCACTCTTTTCACTAATATCAGTTGGAAAACACTATTTCTCTCACATGCATATGTACACACGCACGGTC